>OMKX01108479.1:0-12434 GCA_900302425.1 Brosme brosme
GATGACCTTACAGTTCAGTTACAAAAGGGAAAAAACAAGATTTGCAAGATTTTATATCCACATGGTCCTTAGTACTGAATTATATCGACTATAAAATTACAAACTCATATTGAATAATGGATAACCCACAGACTATGGTAGCGTAGGAATTATTATTATTTATTTTCTTTATTTTTTTCTCTCTCTTTGCTTTTTTGCCTTTCTTCTTTTTTATCTTTTCTGTCCTGTGGACACATTTAGCAGTATTGTCCCTGCTGTTTTTTGTGTGATGTTGTGTGGCTGTCTTTAGGAGTATTTGTGTGATATGTGCTAAATTGTGAATAAAATAAAAAAAATGGAAACAACTTAATAATAATAATAAAAAAAAAAAAACATCACATCAAATCACAACGACATAGCATAGAAACACATAATGAAATGAAAATACACTGAGGAAGGGGGGAGGGAGATTACCGAGAAACTTCCGTAGAAGAAAAACGCGCCATTTTTGATAGAACTTATTCCCTGACCCTCGGTTGGCATGACTTTTCCAGTTTAGTGCAGGACATGAGGTCCCTCATCCAGGGAGAATATGAGGGTGGGGAGGCACCTTTCATGATCAGAATCTGATCTTTAAAATGTTTCCATTTCTGGACAATGTGCCAATGTAAACTAAAACACAACATTCTTTCTGGAGGAAAACACAACTTTCTATTTAGGCCTTTACGCATTTAGTTGTGTGTTTTTCCGGACTGCATTCTTCATAATTGCCTACACGTTTAATAAAAAACAATGCTATGCACAAATATTTGCTCCCGCAATGCAACAGAAACAGAAAAAAAGAAATTCTGGCGCCAAATAAATACAGATAACTTACCCGTGCGTTAAACCAGACCTGCCCTGTGTGTGGGTAGAGGGTGAATGACTGTCGTTACAGTGGGACATGGCGATTTCGTCCACTTTCGTTTCCTCATAACTTTGTTTTCCCGCTCAAACTTTCAAACAGGATGCTCCACATTGAGGCAGACAGAGGGAGCACACAGAGAAACATCAGAGACTTGTTAAGAGATAATAAGGTATTCATTTCAACTGTAAATAACTGTTATGGGATTATATGTTACAAAACTGTGAGACATGATACTATATTGCAGTGTTCTTGGCACAATGCACTCTAATTATACACTGCATTCAAACCATCTGAGCTACAGATTATTGTATATATTGGACAGCGACTTTTATCCGAAGAGTCTAAAGACCACCAGTGCATGTGTTTCTTAGCGTGTGTGAAACACTAACCCTGCAAGGGTTAATGTCGTGCACGTCTAGAATGGGAGCTACAACAGGCCCAACATCATGAATACTCTTGTGTCACTCTTTACATTGATTAAATAAATGCTTTGGTATTTCTCACTTGCAGCACATTTGAGGAGCATTATTGTTATGATTTATATTCCACAATCAGGTGAGAGTAGTATATCATATATATATATACAAAGTATACCACCATTTATGACTTCCAAAAAGTTGTCACTGTCCATTGGTCACTCAAGGTACAAGTCAAACTAAACAGAACCGTTCATATCAATTTAGTTTCTCTTCAAATTCTGTCAATGTGAAATGCTTTCTAACAGGGTATCATCAAAGGAGTGGGTGGAGGGAAGAAAGGGGATTTCCTCCACCGACTCATTTAAGGATATCCTGTCAATTTGTTGCATGAAAAACGTTAAGGAATTCATGTGGTGAAGTGGGGAGCAGGGAGGGGAGGTCTAGCTGCCAAAACGGACAGGAAGTTAGCCAAAACAACGTCATCGCGTACAGTGCCTTTGACACTTAGGATTACAATACTGTGAAGTCATACAATATATAAGCTATAATGCGGTCAGAGGGGTGGAATATGCAAATAATGCAAAATAATCATATCTTCTACAGCTTGAAAAACGTTTTTCAAATCATTGTGTTACAAGATATTATTTGATAATCAGTGTAGACTGTATATGTGTTTTGTATCTGAATCTACGTTTTGGGTCTGGATTTGCTTTGGGGCCTGTTTAAATAAATCCCAAGATGCCTTGAATCACAAGATGTGACATTCTTTTTTTTTATATGGGTTTGTTTCTGTAGACTCCTGATGTGTATATGTCCCATTTTATGATTGCCAAGGCAGACTAGTAGTTGTAGACAATACTGCTATTAATCAAGACCAGGGGCGCAGGTGATTGCTCACAAAAAGGGATTTCTTCAGCTGGTTTTATCTGATTCAAACTCTAACTGGTTGTGCAACTGTGTGAAAAACAATTCCTCATCATCTTAGGTCTTCCTTCCAAGTGCAGTATCAAGTGATGAGGTTACCAGCTTTAGATTTTAGTTTATAATCTGCAGGAAACTAGTTTCATGTAGGCTGCACCGTGTGTACATACTGTGGTGCAGAGCAGCACTCGTCCTCCATTTTCATTCAGCAATGAAAGCTACCAGTCTACTTCTACGATGTCCAGACATCTCCACACAACGTGGAGTAGGTGGCCATGTTGTCCAGGACCACCCTCCAGCTGTGCCAGCCGCTGTCACCGGGGGTGTCAAATGGCATGGGCCACCATGGTTCACCGGGCGATGTGGCTTTCCCACACATCGGTTCCTGATTGACAGGATGGGTCTCATCTAGGGCCGGCCGGCCACAGATGTGTATCTGGGGCCGTGGGTTGCGGAGGTCCTCACCCACCAGCAGTCCGTCTGAGAGAATCGGTCCCGGTTTGCTCCGATTCTCTCGGGCTCCTCCAACCAGACCGTCAGGAAGCGGGGTCGCTTGCGGTCCCACCGCACCAGCACTCCGCCTCCACCCCAACCCGCCACCATCGCCTATCTAGCAGCGGAGTTGGCTCGTCTCTTGGAGAAGGGGGCCGTCACTGTCCCCGCCCCCGAGTCACGTCAAGGGTTTTACTCCCGCTACTTCCTGGCTGCCGAGAAGTCAGTGGAGATGAGACCAATTCAGGAGATTCAACATGCGGAGCGTTGCCCCGATGTGTGAGCGAGGGCGATTGGTTCAAATCCCTGGATCTCGAGGATTCTTACTTCAACGTCCCTATTCTCAAGGCTCACAGGAAATTTCTCTGCTTTTCCTTCATGGGCGTGGCGTACGCATACCAGTGCCGGCCATTCGGTTACTCTCTGCCCCGCGCATCGTCTCATGGAGGCAGCGCTGGGTGAGGGTTAGGTGTCAGGAAAACAGGAGAGAAAGCTGCGAGAAGAGACAGAAGGGCATTGATTAATCATCTCTCCTTCTTGGGCTTCGCAATCAATTGGGAAAAGAGCTCTCCGCTTCCCAGCCGTCAGCAGGTTTACTTGGGGCTTTTCCTCGACCCAGCCACGATGACAGCAAGGCTCATACCTCTGTGGCGAGATGCCGTCCTGTTGGCACTTACCCGGTTTCGCGCTCGTAGAAGAGTGACTGCACTGTCTATCATGCACCTTTATGGGCAGCTGCCCACCCGGTGGTACCTCTGCCAACCTCGGTAGAGGTTGGATCCCAGGCGACACAAGCTCAGGGTTGTCACTGTAACCTGCTCGGTGTCACTGGACCTGGAATACTAGGAAAGCCCCCCTGTGCTTCTCAAGGGGGTTCCCCTGGGCAGAGTGACGTCTTACGTGGTGGTCTTCATGAATGCCTCGTTGATGGGTTGAGGGGGAGCGTGTCTCTCCCACTCGGTCGGAGGTGAGTGGCGGACTCCCCTGCTGCGCACATAAATGTGTGCCACGTTTTGATCAGAACAGACAGCGTGTCAGCGGCGGCTTCCATTAATAAACAGGGGAGAGTGCACTCCTCTGCCCTCCACCATGCAGCGGTCAAGCTCTGGCTGTGGGCTCATCAGAACCTGCTCAGCCTAAGAGCCGTGCATATCAGGGGCGCCCAAAACTTCAGGCGGACCTCGAGTCTTGCGTTGTAATTGTAATTGTAATTGTAATTTATTTTTAAGACAGGGGCAATGCACAATAAAACATTAATCTTGCACAACAAGAAAATATGCATTGTGCCAGGTTTTAGCAGATTGCTATTTTCCACCTGCAGTCCCTGGGCAGGTTGATGGTAGTACACAAAACATAATAACAGTTCAAGTAAAATTACAATAAGATTATGAAGTTTACAGTTATTAACAGTAAATTAACTGACCCCTAGGATTTAAAACTAGGCTGCTGCCTCTCACCACACATAGACACACAGACACACACACACACATGACTTCTCAGATTGCCTTTTTTATTTAACATTTTCTTTACTTGTAAGTGTTACTTCTGCCAAGAAAGGGGTTTGTTGACCCTTTAAAAGATTTCCATCCAACAAAAGGCATCTTCTGTGCCCATCTCACTGCCCAGCTCATCTACTAATCATCTAATGCTTTGAACAATTGGCCACGAATTCTTCCAAATATGTTTTAGTATTGATAAAAATAACTCATCTTCTATAATCCCATTAAAATTGCATTCCTTTAGTTTTTAGTATATAGTTTTTAGTATTCATTCCTCATTTTTAGTATTCGATTATATTTTCAACGCTCAAATAAAGCCTATTAATATTTACTATGTACCTATCCACAGGCTTATGCATTGCCAATGCCACTATCAGCATGTGGTTGTTAAACATTCTGTCCACTGGAGGGCATTCTACCATGAACATTTCTTTCTTGCTAAGTAAATAATATTGGGCACAAAATATTATATTAACGCCGCCTCTCGCCAGCATTAGACAGCACTCGAAATCATTGCGTTGAATCGGCCTGTACACATATAAAACGTTTTATTCTTTTTACCGCTGTAGCCGGTGCATAAATCCGTTTAAACACTGACTTAGTCTCTGTAGCTGATACTCTGACTTAGTATCTGACACTGACTCTATCTGATACTCCATATCGGCAGTTAAAACGCTATCTGTGCGTTGTTTGCTGACGTGTGGTCTGTTCCTCAGCGGTAGGCATCGTGCCCACCAGAGAACTGGCGCTGCAGGTGAGCCAGATCTGCATCCAGGTGGGCAAACACATGGGCGGGGTGAAGGTCATGGCGACGACGGGCGGCACCAACCTCCGCGATGACATCATGAGGCTTGACGAAACAGGTACAGCATGACTCTTTGGAGGTCTTTTTGAAGTGATGGTGAAAGTAAATCTAGGGTGAAGTTTTGTTTCAACTTGACGTTATTTTTTATTAAAAATGGATGACAAAACAAACTGCTACCCGGCAGCATATAAATACCGCCTATTTTGCTTATGGGCGTCCCATGTCATACATTTTGATTAAAAAAGGTTGGCGGTAGTAGTGCCTCATGGAGGGAGTGAAGTGATCAAATGAAAATTAATCCAGGGCCCATCCATCTGCACATATTGACTTCAGCAGTGAAAAAAGCAATTAGAAAAGATCATTAAAAACAAACTGAAAAAGCTGTTTATGGAAAACTTAATTGCCTATTTTATGTGCAACTGGAAATGAGACTGTTACTACTGGTCGTGTTTGCAGCATAATGGCTCATCTCTTAACAATGTACAAAGAACCGCTTTAGTATGATGAAGTCATCACCACCATGCAAATGCTTTGGTGGTTTTCCTCCCGTTTCAAAGTACAATATTAGCAATTTATCAAACGCAATCATGACCATGGGGGTTGTATTCCCCTCTGGGGCAATGTTATACATGCAAATGTCTTTATTAACACTATTCTAGGAATTGAGTGGAAAACTACTCTAAATTCATGTTAGTTGTTATTTATTTAGGATAGTCTACTGGCTGGGGTGCTTTGACTCCTGGAGCAATCTGAGCCCCTACCTGCTCATTAAAGACGTGTATCTGAGTAAATGACTTATAATTCACTTTGAGTTGTTTTCGAATGAATTGGCTACTAGATGGTGAATGGTATTTCATCATGGCTGCCTAGCCAGTAGTTGTAATGCTTCTGACCTTCCTGTGACTCTTAATTTACACTTTTTTATCTGAACCGGTGTCTACATTTGATGAAGCGGTTGCACAAATCGACTAGAAATGTGAAGACATCAGCCATGGTGAATCAATAGGTCAAGGCTTTTGATTGGGTGGAACGGATCTTCAACCTTTACTCACTGACGAATCAATCGGTCTTTCAACTTAAATCACAGTCTGGTGTGTGTGTTTGTGTGTGTGTTTGTAGTGCACGTGATCATCGCGACCCCTGGGAGAATCTTGGACTTGATCAAGAAAGGAGTGGCCAAGGTCAACCAAGTGCAGATGATCGTTTTGGATGAGGTCAGTTGGCTTAACGCTTGGTTTCCCGCCATGCCTACCTGGTTTAAATCAATCATGGTCTTTCTCTGTGAAGACAGCCCAGTGAATGATCACGGTTCAAACTACCGCCTAGGTTTATTAACCGATTCATCACATGGCCTATACTATTTTCGTTTTTTCTGAAAATGACGTACCCAAAGTAAAGAGTGTGTGTGTGTGTGTATGTGTGTATATATAGATAGATAGATAGATAGATATAGAGAGATATATATATATATCTATCACAACTGCAAGGCCTATAATATGCAATCTTAGTACCAAAAGAAAGACTCCTGTGAGAGTGTGGATCTACTTGGTTAGAGTGAGTAAAGCTAGAACATGGCATAGGTGGAAGATTTCATTTCTGCCTGAAATAAATGTCTTGTTTTAGATTGTATACCACCGACTGCATTATCAGCTGGTAGGAGACGTTGGGCTGAAGAGGGTAAAAGCTAAGACCATGTGAGGGACGAGGGGAAATTGGAGACTCCATGGCCTCCATTTTGTTTACAATTAATGTTTGGCATGTTGATGCCGTAAACTGAGTGGCTCCGTAGGCATGTTTAAAAATAGCTGGGGAAACTGCTGCGCTGATATTTGACAAGACACATTTTTTGTTTTATCTCTTCTACCCTTTTGTTATATTTCATTGATGCACTGCAAAAACAGAAAAAGGTGCCCTTCAAGTTGACCCTTATTTAGCTGCTCAGCTCCTTGTCTTGCTGGTCCGTTCCCCGTCCCCCCTCCAGGCTGACAAGCTGCTGTCTCAGGACTTCATGGCGATGATGGAGGAGATGCTGAGCTTCCTGCCCAAACAGAGGCAGATCCTGCTCTACTCTGCCACCTTCCCCCTCAGCGTGCAGAAGTTCATGGTTGGTTCCCTTCTGTATCCGTTGGCCTTGTTTCACAAGTCAAACTTTAGATTAATATCTATTCTGGTGGTAGACGAGCTCAAATCTGGGTGACCGGGACGTTGTGCTTTGTCTCGCTTCATATTTGTTTCGACCAATCATCTTGCTGGCGGCGGGGATCTGTATGCGCGTAATTGGGGAACACAAACCCAGCCAGCAGTAATGAACATCTAATCAGCCCTGTGTGGTCTGCCCCCTGCAGAAACACGTATTAAAATCCCCTCTGAAGTCGGTTTAGTGGAGGCTGATGGTTCTTATTGGTTTGACGTCTGGCCATTTGCTAAAGACCCGAATGCAAGAGAGCCATGAGACTCAGTCAAAACATAACAATCAAAAGAAAGTGGGGTGAGCAAAATTAGTTGATGGCAACATTACAGGGGTGCAAACTCGTCACCTTTCGGTGAAATTCCTATTTTAACTCAAATAGGGCATCCACATGAATTGTGTAGATCTGCAAAAAATATATTGTGGGGGGGGGGTCATGACTTAGCCCTCTGTCTGCTCTGTTGGCTAAACTCCGCTGCTGTTGATAGACCGTCTTGTGCCGCTCGTTTGCTCTCGCAAACAGCTAGTTACACTTCCAGGCAGCGTGGAGAACACACTCACTGTAAGCAACCGGTTTTATAGAAGTACTTATGCAGGTGAAAGGCTAGCTTGTCGACTTAAAGAGCCAGTGAACCCACTGTTTTAGCTGGAATTCAAACACAGATTTAAAAAAAAAAAGCGTTTTGGGTTGAGAGTTTTAGGAAAGAGGGGGGTGTGTTATCCCCGTGGTTACAATCTGCCATGAAAACGTTGATACTTCTTCAGTACCGTCGTTGTGTATGACCATTATAATGAGCGAAGTTTATGAAATGCGCCATACCCAAAGCGTTATACTATAGGTGTCCGGCAAGCCTAACCCTCACTTGGGACGCGGACATTAAATACATCGCTGCTCAGACGGCGTTTCGCCGTCCACCCACACGTAGCGTTATGTCCGCAAAGCTCAACTTTCTCTCGGACGCCGCATTCAACCGCTGCCCAGACAGAGATCCACACACACCACGCCCAGACAGAGCTCCACACGTCCACACACACCGCGTTCACGAAAAGAACGCCATCTTTATTCGCAGCAGAGTGGGAAAAAATTCTAATAGATGCAACTGAGTTTTTCTTATTGTTAGCACTGCTTCATATAGTAGGTCTGAATATCACTGACAGGCTTTTATGAGTCACTTAAACAGTTTGTTTAGAAAAATGTAGCATGAATGATAGGAAGGGGGCTGGGCGCCATACATTGATATTTTGATTTATTGTCTGGCATAAAAATGTTGTCACCTTTTTAGGCCATCACCAGTTTGCACCCCTGACATTAACTTGTGTTGTGTGTGTGTCAGAACTCCCACTTGCATAAGCCTTATGAGATAAACCTGATGGAGGAGCTGACCCTGAAGGGAGTCACCCAGTACTACGCCTACGTGACTGAGCGGCAGAAGGTCCACTGCCTCAACACGTTGTTCTCACGGGTACGCACGAATCCCTTGCACTCGATATAGTTGGATGACAAAACAGGAATTGGCGCAAGTAATAGTGCCCTTTTTGATTTGACTTATTTCATAGGCCTATAACTGGCCAACTGTTTCTATCTAAAAGATAATATTTTAAACATTCCGTTGGTTTTGCACATCTTGAAGTCTTCGAGTATGTTTTCTGTCTCTTTTTTTGATAAACTTTCACCAACAGTCAATCAAAGTACTACTGGTGAAGTGCCAACTGTTTGTAGTCAAGTTGTAAAAACCATTCAGTTGGTTTAAAGTCATTTATTTAGAACTTATCTTGTGTGATGCTGATTTAAGGGAAGTTTTGGATGAACAATTTCACAAGGCTCAACCAGTTAGAACTGGTGAAATGCCAACTGTTACTCAAACAATTCGGTTGGTGTTCCTCAGTCGCGTGACAGTCTGAGTTGTAAAACACTTTCCCCCCCCCCTTCCACAGCTCCAAATCAACCAGTCCATCATCTTCTGCAACTCCTCTCAGCGAGTAGAGCTCCTCGCCAAGAAGATCTCCCAGCTGGGCTACTCGTGTTTCTACATCCACGCCAAGATGAGACAGGTCAGCCTGCCTGCTGCTCGTTAAAGTGGCCCTGCTGCCAGGCGCCGCCGCTGCTGTCCTCCCAAGGCCTTGCCGTCTAAATATACCCTTTCTATCTCTCCACCCAGGAGCACAGGAACCGCGTGTTCCACGACTTCAGGAACGGACTCTGCCGGAACCTCGTCTGCACTGGTAAGGAACCAATCAGGAGGAGGCTTGTAGGTCAGCCACAAAGGATCTTGGGTAATAGGGTGGTTCTTGTGTAGCATTGAAACAAATTGTGTGAGGTCCATGTAACAACTTTTCAGAAGAGTATTGACTTGGTAATCATTGATTAGTGAGCGTCATGTTGTTGCAGTAGTTAAACAGGTACGCCAATACATTTACTCTGGTACGATTTCAACAGCTTCTGAGCCGCAAACTGAATTTAAATGTGGACTTAAACTATTCAACTGCGGAGTGTGATATTTATCTAGAACCTTTAAGTGTTAAAATGTGCTTGACAGGCGAATAAAATAGGATCTTGAAATAAAACACATTGCAATCAAATCATAGACTGGTAGAATATATTGCTTCTATTATTACTCCATTAGTGTTTGGGAATAATGCCCCAGTTTACCCACTACACCTATTTACAGCCCCCCCCCTGCTGTCTAATAGGAATATGTGGTTATTGGAACATTAATGGAAAAGCTATTCAAAGATCACTCCTTCCTAGCCTACTTTTAATATTGTTGGTAGTGCGCAGAGATTAATCTAAATCAGAATGATGCATCTTGTCCATTTGGCCCTAGTGTTGGTTACTATAATGAACGATGTTGTTGGCTGTGATCCATCACCACCATCGACGGGACTGTTGGCCAACACTTTAATAATGTTGCAGCATTTCAGTTTTGAAGTAGCTCCATTTTACCACCAGGTGTGTTTAGCCGTTTCAAAATCCCTCCCATGACATCACCCATGGGACTGTTCAGGCCGATGTATGATGGCTAGATCAGCCTCCAACTTGGTACAGTCCACTGGGTAGACTGGTAGGTTTAGTGATGAGTCATCAGGGTACCTGCGGAGGTGTTAAAAGTCTCACATTTACAGAAGTCTTAAACTGTTTTGGGGACTGTCTGGAGATGAAAATAAACCTATACATTTCAAACTCGAATGTATTATTGTGAATTTGCCTCATTCGGAATGCCTAAGATGTGTTGACCACTGCTTTGGCACGATGACTTCATAGGCGTGCAGGATACTTTAGTTGTCAGAAGAGCAGCACTGCTGAGAAATGGACAGAATTAGAACAAATAAAAATACAAATGTCTAGTCATATAAAACAATTCCGGTTTGAGGACTCATTTACCCATATACCATTGGGCTGTGAAATCTGTATCAAAATTGTGGTGTTGGTTGTATTAAAAAGGTATTAAAGTCTTAAATTGAACTAGTTGAAACCTGCCGATACCCTGATCATACAGCTGGGTGGACACTCCCACGTGTGATGAATGGTCTTCCTTATGTTACTCATTCGTGCGTTTTTTTTCTTGGTCTCTAGACCTCTTCACGAGAGGCATCGACATTCAGGCGGTGAACGTCGTCATCAACTTTGACTTCCCCAAGCTGGGCGAGACCTACCTTCACCGCATCGGCAGATCAGGTATGGCTCGCTTTACTGCATCTTACGACCCTTTACCGCATCTCTACATCATTTTACTGCCTCTCGTGACACGTTACTGAATGGCCATGCCGTTTTTGTTTTCCTGTCGCACTTACAAGTCCCGACCTTCTTTGCGATTGGGTACCTCGACTTGTCCTTGTGAACGCATGCTGGCTCTGAGCACCGAAAGTCCCAACCGTGTGGGCTGCTAGCTTAATAAAACCACCCAATACTGTACGGTCTGTTCTGTACGGTACAATAAGGACCGATGCGTGACCTTCCCCCTGGTTCCCAGGTCGTTTCGGGCACCTCGGTCTGGCCATCAACCTGATTACCTACGACGACCGCTTCAACCTGAAGGGCATCGAGGAGCAGCTCGGCACGGAGATCAAGCCCATCCCGGGCATCATCGACAAGAGCCTCTACGTGGCAGAGTACCACAGCGAGAGCGGGGAGGAGGGCAAGCTGTGAGCAGGTGAGCCTCTCACCGTCTGCTTCAATCAGCCCGCAGGTTTGCTTTACTGTTTGCTTAAAGGCACCACTGCCTGACTGACTTTTGGCAAGTGGAAAATAACCATATTTCCCCTAAAGTCAGACAAGAAGGCTGTGCCTTTTTTTTTCTTTTTTTTTTAAAACCCACCAAGTCCTCTCCCATGTTCTCGATTCGACAGTTGGCATTTCAGTTTGCCTTCACTTCACTGACGGCAGGCTTTTTGATTTCGGCGAACTCCGTCAAACTTGCCGTAGCTGGTAAAAAAATGGAGATCTTTGTGAACTTTGAGTTTGGGTACTGCAGTTTTATCTGAAAATGATTTTAAAATCCTAAATATGAATGATAATGGCCATTATATTCATGGTGCATATTTAGCCTAGAATATGAATGATTTGAAAATATTGATAAGGGTTAGTGTCGATTTGAACAGCCTATTACTTGAGACAAACAGTATTTTGCGCCCCTGCCCATACAGTTGTACTTGAATCTGAATGGACCGTGATCTAATCTAACATGTTTGTTTCTCTCTCTCTCCATAGATCCATCTTCAACCCCTTAACTCCCTGCCCCACCTTCCCACATCCCTTTCCGAGCTATCTCGGACACCTTTCCCTTTATATTTCCTCCCCCTGTTCCTTTTAAATGTACATCCTGCGTCCATCTTTATTTGCTGGGGTGCCACCATGAGGCTTGTGTACGCTGGATGTGATGAGGAGAAACCGTTCCGTTCTGCTGCAGAACACTGACCGTATGGGCGCTGGGAGAGGAGGAGAGCACTGGGGGAACCCAGTGGGAACAAACCCTTTGACGCACATCTTATAACACAATCCATATCCACCAGCACCCACAGACCCCTCAGCCAACCAGACCCCTAAGCCAACCACCCACCTCTACTCCCCACCACCCCCTACCTTCCACCCACCGCTCTGCAGTCTTGCGTTCCCTCCTTCTTATGAGTTGGAAGAGATTTGAAGGATTTGTATCAAGTGCCTTAACAAGCAGTGTAACTTGTTCAGAAGTAATAACCCAACCGTCCCGCATCCTGTCTGCCACTT
>OMKX01108481.1:0-10207 GCA_900302425.1 Brosme brosme
TTTTGTGGTTACACATCTTAATTAAAAACAACAAATTAATTAAAAGAGAGAGGAGAAACAGAGGATAAGACAGTGTAACTAACAGCGCCCAACTAATTGGTCAAATTTCAAACAGCAATTAAATAATATGTTCCAAATAATATTAAAATAAAAAGCAAATTATATTGTTTGCCACAATAAAGCAAATAATACTTTTTGTTGTTTACAGACTGATGTTATTTGCTACACATATTTAAAAAGTTTAAAACTAATGTCACATATTGTGGTATCACATTTTAAAGGTAACTAACTAAAATCTCTCTGTCTTCCTGTGTCTCTTAGAGAGGGAGGGAGAGACATATAGAGAGGGGAAGAGAGTGGATGTGAACACACACTGATCTGGATGGATGGCACCAGGCCCAATGCCCTGTTGAAGACACACTGTGCTGATGCTATTTAAGTTTTTATGTTTGGGGCTGCTGCACTGTGTGCGTGTTTGTTTGCTGGACATTTTGTTTGCTGATGTTCCAGGGGCATTTTAATAAATTAATGGTAGGTTTTAGACAAATTTTGTTTCAAGAGAGCATTTTGTTATTGTGTGACTCCTAACACAGGGTATTTTCAACTACTACTACTAATTATAGTAATGATAATTAAAGCAAAATGTGCACATAAAAATGGCGAATTAAAAAAAATAAAACGATATCTCGGCCCTTGGCATGGCATGCTTGATGAAATTTGGCCCTCTGGCAATTAATTGGGGAACCCTGCCGTACTCCGCCAAACAGTTTGTGAACGTTCACAGTGTTCCACTTTTTTTTAACTCATGGGGTTCAAATTCCAGCTAAAACAATTGGATCACTTACACTTTAAAAGTACAATTGTTTCAACTGCTAATTTCAATATGTTGTAGAGAATCCCTCAGAATTTTCTGTCTTCCATATTTGAGCTGATTCACAAGAAATAAGTAAGATATTATAATGCATTATAATATCTTTATTATGCATTATAATTATAGTGCAATAATGTAATGTCTCGGAAAACACCGTTGCAGAGCAATGTTTGCACTAAGTTGGTCTTTGCACTCTTATCTCTCCATCTTCCTGTCCACTCTGTCGCACTCTAGTGACGACAATTGGAACTCCGCTTGCACGACACTGCGCATCAGAGCTGCGCTGACCCGGAAGAATATTACGTAGCACGTGTTTGAACCATCCATGGTCGCAGACCGTCCAGTTGTATGGCATGGACTTGAATTAGATTCTGTTTACTAGTAACGTCGGTGAGTTCAAGCAGGTACGTCATCTACAAACATCCCTTTTTAAACCCTGAGTTTAGTCTGTAACATTGGCGTTTGTACGTATAAAGTAACGCGTTTAAGTATAAAAGAACACTCACTCATACTACGAGCCATGCTGGTTTGTTTGGGTTCATGAATCATTTAGATATTTCTCAATTGTTAGCTATATAATAGACCAAACATGCCAGATCGACAATGTATTTAATTTATTCAATGAAGTGGTCGTTTGCCATGTCTTTCGCTTTGTTTCAAGTTAAATAACTCTCATAGTATGAACTCTAACGTTACACGTGTGGTCTTGTTGATGCCATGGGCTGCTGACCTTTTGAGTTAGGATGGACACAAACCACTCTGAAGAGGTCGAAACGCACCTAGTACAGACCTCAGAGCTGGACGAAGAGATGGACACCAAGGGAGCAACGCAGGTGGAGACCCTCAACGTGGCTCATGTGAATACAAACACACAAGAAGAAGTGGAACCACAAGCGGTGGAACCACAAGCAGTGGAACCACAAACGCAGCCCCCAGAGGAGTCCAGAGCCCCGGAGGAAGCCGGCGCTGCGGGGGACGTGTGTATGGACGGCGGGCCGTGGACCGAGGACCGACGGGCTCTCCCGGCGGACAGTAGAGACTGTTCGGAGGACTCGGACAGGTACTGGCTGTTTTACTCTTGGTTCTTGCTCTACATCCATGGACCGTGGTAGGGCTAACTGTTACACCCACCAAACAGTCATATTTTTGCTTCCAGAGTTACGGTTACCCAGCTTGAATCAGCAGTGTACGTATGACTGAAGACATGATGAAACAACAACAACGTTGAGTTTAAGACACATATTTTAATGTCTTGATAAATAAAAATCCAAATAGGTTATCCTTCTTAGAGCCCCAAGTGAGGACATTCTGGAATAGCCACCTTGAAGATGGGGTTCTCTTCAATCAATTCTGTAGTAGCCTAACTATATTTTGTTAAGAATGTTTTGTATGACTTTATTTTATAGCTCTTCCTCCTCGTCATCCGCTGCCTCCCCTCCCTGTGTTCGGATGTTGGATGAGGAGGACGACGAAGGCTTTAGCCAACCTGCTCCCGTCAAAACACGAGATGAGCTTCTGCTTGAGGTAAAAAAAAAAATAAACAATACAAACTGAATCATCTAAAACACTGAACATGTCATGTTATATCGTTTTTATTATTATTTTAATAATCAGCGTTATCTAAGCTGTGTGTGTGTGTGTGTGTGTGTGTGTTTGTTTTTAGGAGCTTCCAGCTGTGGAGGAACTGTGTGTGTCCTTACCAGAGTCTGCGGAAATTCAGCCAATTGGAACGGTCACCAGTGTTATTCAGCAGCTCAGTAAGTACACCAACCAACCGGCCACCTCTCTACATACCGCGGCTCCACCCGTTGGCCTCCACGATGGGACAAGCCCGTCCAAAAATAATAAGGCTAGACATTGTGTCATTTGGTATGCATAAACACACCCCCCTAATATGTTATCCACTCACTTAGTCATTAAGCTGAGAGAGGTCATGAACTGTAGCGTTATCCTGGTCTACCCCTTAGGTGTGCTCTTGATCATGAATATGTTTTTATAACATTAATTATTGTAAATAATTAGATCACGGTCATAGTGTTATTAAAGCTTTGACATGACATGGAGTAATCTAATGTCCTCTATACTTGAGTTTGTGATGTTTTTATAGTTATCTATATATTTGCAACCAGATCACTTGTGAAACAGCATAATTTTTACTTTGTGGTTTTGACACAAACTCTTTATAGTTTTTTCAAAAAAGTATTTCGATTCTTTGTAATAAGTTGGAAGAAAGATCAACCATAATGTGCATTATTCAACCAAAATAGGTCCTTTGACACCATGGTGAGGTTCTGTCCGTCCACCGTGTGGCAGTGGAGGGCATAGCGGCGAGAGGACTGACGAATGACGCTCCAAAAATGATGATGAGTGAATACTCTCTGGCGCATGCGCACATTTGGCAAAGCAGGACATTGAAAATATCCTGTGTTTTGCAGTCAAACGTGTCGTCAAAGCAATATTTTTAATTTTTTTGCTAATGATCAGTTTATCCGCCTGGAGTACTTCGGATTAGAGCAAGTTCGTTGTTGAACTGTTTTTATCGATATCCTCCATTCGATGTTCTGTGAATGAAATAAGCAGAGCGAGTGACAAAGACTGCGTGCCGTCAGTAGTTACTTGCAGAAATACCTCTGGTTCTCTGGAGAACATAACAACTGATGACATGCCCACAATGGCTGCAGGGAGTGGATACAAAGCGCTCTCAGCGCACACACACTGTCCCGCGGTCGCACATCGAAGCAACTCATAGGAAATACGGCTTAAGACACTCATTCTTAAAGTACCGGTACTAATAAAATGGGGTATTGTACCGTTTTGAATAGCAGAGTATTGTGATATGGTTCCAGTATCGGTATACTGTGCAACACTTCCCTTTAACAAGAGGATTTAAAACATGAAAAAAATAGCAATAAAGTCCTCCTCCACGCAGCAAAGCTTGAGCGCAAACGGAAGCGGAACTTTCTTGCGTCCTTGTGTTCACGCTCTTGGCCATTTAAATTGATCCGCCTATGAATCAGAGCAGTGTGCTCATTCAAAAAAAACTCAAATATTGAGTTTTATTGACAAACCGCTAACCAAACCATGATGGAAACTTCCTCTTTTGGAAGTTCCTCCATCTCTCGCCAGTAAATCCATGCTACTGTTAGCGATATCGCTCCTGTACTGTACATTTTCAACAGTGTACGCCACTGTGCGTTCCCCTTGTGCACTCCTCCTTTGACATGCGTTGACCAGCGTAGTGTTGCCATGGGCGACACCACAGCCCATCCATCCAATTGATGTTGTGCCTTTACCCCAAATCGTGCCTAAATCCTCTTTTTCTTTTCATTAGTGATAGTCCAATCACTGAAAGGAACTCCTCCGTTGACGGAAGACAGCATTATCTTCACCTCGGAGCGGCTGGCTGTAGGCAAGGTGAGCAGCTGGGTGAGACCAAGCATGGGCAGTGGGACTCCAGAGTCCTAGCTCTGCTTGTGAGGACAATCCTCTGCATGAGGTGTAGGTCGCGTCACATGATAAGAAAACACAGTTATTAAAGTTGTCAAAAGTTATTTGTTGGGGTGCCACCAAATGAAAAGGTGAAAGTCGTGAGCCCTGCGTAAGACATGCTTATTATTATCATCAGCCTGACTTCCTTGTGCTTTCCCCTCGCCGCCATCCTCAGGTGTTTGAGGTGTTCGGCCCGGTCTCCAGTCCCTATTACGTGCTTCGCTTTAACTCTGAGGAAGAGATTGTTGCAAAGGGGCTGGTAGTGGGCTGCACGGTCTTCTACACACCAGAACACAAAGAATACACCGGATATGTGCTCACCAAACACCTCCAAAAGTAAGTATATGCCCTCAGACAAGCACTCAAATGACCTGAATGGTACTAGAGATTTCTAAATGGATGTTTCAATGGTCCAATCAGGGTTTTGTTTGGCCAGCATTTACCGCCCAATAGCTGACTAGAATTCAAATTGGCCGGTAAATATAAATCTTGACGCTTATCTTAATCTTGAATCTTAACCCGAACCCTTTGTCAGGGTTTTTTATGAGCATACTGGTGAATTGTTAGTGTGTGTTAGCGCGTGTCTTACTGAATGCATAGACTACTACTACTCTACTGCAACCCGCACTCGCTGCGATCAAAAAAGCCCTCCGTTGTGATGGGCTACAGCGGCTTTCACACCTGAGCTGTTGTCAGTTCGAACCCCGGGGCGTTTCCCCCCATAGTACGGTTGGTTTGGGGTGGTGTGTATTCTCATCGAACTGTGGTGCGGACCAAAGAAACAAACAAACCCCGGTCCGCTTGACAAATGGATGAAACCAGCTATAGGAAGCCAAACCAAAACATTTTTATTCAGGGTTGAATGTACACTTTTGCAGCAAACTCTAAATAATTACATTCAGCCAGGTAGGCTGCAGCCTACGTGAACTTTTCCTTCAAATGAGTCGCGGTCAGACGAGGTGCAATCAGGAGCTGAAAGCACTCACTCAAGTATGGTCGGACTACATTAAGGAACCACTTGTGGTCAGTCGAAACAACACTTACATTTTTACCAAAGCAAAATGAAAAAACCCAGGACTGCACAAAGTGTTTGTTGAGCCATTATTATTGTCCGCAACAAGGAGGAGTTTTGAGTTTCGGGTGTTCTGTCCAACAGACAAGCAACGCGTTTGGGCCACCTCACCTCACCAGTGTGAAGGCTGACCGACCCAAATGAAAATGCAAAGTATAAACTTCCCCCATGACTCGCACCGAGTCTGCAGAACCATAGGTGTGACAGCGCCCTGATGGCGACCCAGACGGCCCTTATGAAGTGGTTTAGAACCACCACTACCAACGCTAACAATGAAGCGGAGACCCTTGAAGAGGAACATGCACCAAAGGCCCGTATCGTTACACACGTGGGTCCCCTGTATTACATGTGGCCGTTCAATTTGACATTTGGCCGGTAAATTCAAATTTTATCGGCCACGTTCACCGGCAGAAATAATGGCTAGCGGAAACCCTGGCTGCAATTACTTATGTATACCAATCCATGCAAAGATACATTGGATCGACATGCTATATTTTCTACAGCCTACCCATCTGCAGTACTGACAGTGCCACAGTAAACTTCTGAAACACTACCAGCGGGATGTATAAATGACAGTAAATGGCTGCTCCATCAAAATATTAAGTATCCAAAAAAGGTATGGCAAAGAATGTTACAATTGGCAACATGTTTTGCTGATCCATTCCACAATTTCTTCATTTAAGATGTGATATTTCACTTCAAGCTTATTGACGGTGCCTACAATTTGTATGGTGGGCAGCAAAGCATGGTAATAGTCAGCTACTGGAAATTGGTATTTGTATATACACTATCATTCTGAGGATGGAAGTGGTCTGTATTCACATTGAATTGCACTTCTATGTTAGTTGTTATTATTGTTATATTAAGTTATTTGTTTTCTTCTTCTTTTTCTCAGTTTAAAAGGATCTGACGCGTCTTGGAAAAATGACCAAGAGCCCCCACCAGAGGTACACACCAACACACGACGTAACTGGAACCCCTGAACAAGACTCTGTTACCAGGGCGGCCTCCTGTCAATGGAGCCCCCAGATAATGAGAGCTCAGATAATGAGCGCTCAGACTGCCCCACACCCATTCAGACCGTCTATGATTAAGTCCAGTGCGGTCTCCCCAGCTGATCCTTTCATACAATGCAGTCGTAGGAGAAGCTGTCTGTCAGCAAACGGTCGATGGACATGGTCTTAAGGGTAGTCTTTCTGTTTGTTGTTTTCCCAGAATAATCAACAGACCAATCGGCTTTGGGAATCGCAAACTCACTTAAGCCTCTATTGTTTTGCAAGAAGAAATGTCCTGAATGTTAGCCTTTTGAGAACATCATGAGGAAGGCCAAGCTGTACCTGGCTAAAGAACCTTTAATGCAGTGGAAATGCTCCTTCTGTCACGCACCATATCACTGTTCTGTTGTTTCTCCCTCTGCAGGCTTTAGATTACAGTGATGACGAAGAAGAACAGGATGCCAAGAAGAAGAAGAGACAGGGTGCCAAGAAGAAGAAGGACAACGGTGGGTGAACAGACAAACTCACTCCTACGGCTAACGATAACATGCACACACTCACTCCTACGGCTAACGATAACATGCACACACACTCACTCCTACGGCTAACGCTAACATCCACACACTCACTCCTATGGCCAACGATAACATGCACACACACTCCTACGGCCAACGATAACATGCACACACATCACTCCTACGGCCAACGATAACATGCACACACACTCACTCCTACCACTAACGCTAACATCCACACACTCACTCCTATGGCCAACGATAACATGCACACACACTTACTCCTACGGCCAACGCTAACATGCACACACTCACTCCTACGGCTAATGATAACATGCACACACACTCACTCCTACGGCCAACGATAACATGCACACACACTCACTCCTACCACTAACGCTAACATCCACACACTCACTCCTACGGCTAACGATAACATGCACACACTCACTCCTACGGCTAACGCTAACATGCACACACTCACTCCTATGGCCAACGATAACATGCACACACACTCACTCCTACCACTAACGCTAACATGCACACACTCACTCCTACGGCTAATGATAACATGCACACACACTCACTCCTACCACTAACGCTAACATCCACACACTCACTCCTACGGCTAACGATAACATGCACACACTCACTCCTACGGCTAACGATAACATGCACACACTCACTCCTACGGCTAATGATAACATGCACACACTCACTCCTACGGCTGATGATAACATGCACACGCTCACTCCTACCACTAACGCTAACATCCACACACTCACTCCTACGGCTAACGATAACATGCACACACACTCACTCCTACGGCCAACGATAACATGCACACACACTCTCCTACGGCCAACGATAACATGCACACACACTCTCCTACGGCCAACGATAACATGCACACACTCACTCCTACGGCTAACGATAACATGCTCCTGGTCATTTGAAGGAATACACTTTAAATTACTTAACAAAGATTTCCAATCAGTTCCGAATAGTCGATTGTTCAAAACGAGTAACCAGTAAAAACACAACAAGATTGTCGTGTGTCTACAAACACACAGATAATTTTGCACTCTTTTTCGGTGCTGTGATTATTGGGTTTTATATGATGCGCCGCTGACAGGTTACCCTCAGTGTAGACGACCCAGCCAGAAGCACTGATAATATTGATAATATAACTGACATGTTACCCTCCTCAGTGTAGACCACCCAGCCAGAAGCACTGATAATATAACTGACAGGTTACCTCAGTGTAGACGACCCAGCCAGAAGCACTGATAATATAACTGACAGGTTACCCTCCTCAGTGTAGACGACCCAGCCAGAAGCAGCTGATCATATCATTGCCCTGCAGCAAAGATCACTGCAATGTTCAGAAGCAATGGCGGTCAGGGCCAAAGGAAAGGGTTGCAATCGACGGAGCATTCAGAAGAGTTTGCTGTAAAATGGAGAGAATAGTAATTTGCATTTACGGCAAGGGTTTCTGCATTTGTTTAGTTTGTTGTTTTTGTATTTTGTGAGGGGATATTGTTTGTCTCACAAACCAATTTTTTTTTAAGCAGTTCTAGTGGACATCTTTTTTCTTTATAAAGTTGTCTGGGATGTAGTTTAAGCTTGGAGATATTTTGCTTGGGTGCAAAAGGAAACCGATCCACTTGTTTCCACCGCCTCTCTGGCAGTACGGGCGGACTGGTCCATTGAAGGTATAAGAACGGGTCCTGTGGACTCTACCCCGTAGTCCGTACCTTCTCCGGTGCTAGCCAGCCGTAGTCCGTTCTTCTCCATGGGGGTTTATAGTCGGCGGTGACCACATTGTACCCAAAATCAATTCATTCGGAGATGATTGCATTTGAAGCTTTCTCAATTGTCTCTTTCGAAGTCGGGATATTGCTTTGACAGACACTGAAATCATTTTGGTGGCCTGCAAAAAAATGTTCAATGTAAGGAAAAACCTGATTGCGATTAGTGGTGAGATTTCTTCCACTTTCTGACAATGAAATAAAAGGCAGGAGTTTCAAAAACAGAACTTAATTATCTATCTAGAAAAATGCTAATATTTAATAACAATAAAGTAAACCCGCAGAGATTTAGAATGTTACTACGTGAAATTGTAAAAATGATGCATCAAAATCATTTTCAAACCTAAAAATGGGGTTTCAAGCCAAAATATTATCAGAACCCCTGTCTTTATCGCTGCTTGCATCACAATCATAAAAATTATATTTTGCATCCATAATTTCTTATATTTTGTACCACAATTAAATTCTTCCACATGATTGGTTAATAACATTCCAAGGGTCTGCGTTACGTAAGGAATGAACCAAGGGTAAGGGTAGTAAGGGACTAAAGCATGTGATGGCCCTCCTCAGATAACAGCCACCAGGGCCACCGCGCGGCCCCGACCACGCAGGACCAGCAGCCACCAGGGCCAAACTACAGGGCCTTCCCTCAGAGGCCCCGCGGAGCAGCACCTCACCACTTCAGGCACCAGGGCCCCATGCATCCCCCCCGGGCCCCGTTCCAACACCAGCACCCCGGCTACCACCCCCACGCTTATCTCCCTCCTCCCTGCCCCTACCCTCCCCCACCGGGGCCTTTCTCTCCACATAACTACCCTCTCTACCCTCCTCCTCCTCACCACTCCTCCCATTGTACGGCCCCCTCCAGCTTCTCCATCCTTGTTCATCTTGAAGCCCTCGTCTAAATCAATTTGTAGTTGTGAACCATAACAAAGAGAACTTTTGTATAGATGTGTATTCATCTGAAAGGAGCAAGACAAAGGTGACCTTTCTCACACAGCTAATAAATGTCATCTGCTATGAAATGTTACTTCTTCCTCTTTGGACACTTCCCATCCACGGTTTTGTGTTCCGTTTTTAAATTAACGTAATCTTTCAACCAAGTTGAATCATTTGAGTGAGACCAAGGCGTTGTCACTCATCAACTAATATGCCGATGGAAGAGGACCTCTATAGCAATGGGAGGAAGGTGAGTACTCCCCCGGCTGGGACGTGGCAGGGACCGGGGGATGATTGGAGTGAGAGGGTTGTGGACATCTATGATAGCATCGATGCCCAGGTCACCGGACCCACAGCCCAGCAGCAGGAGCCCACGGCGCAGAGCACCAAGACAAGCGAGACACACACAGGTGACAGCCACACACATGGTGACCATCTACAACCTAACCTTCTAGTATCTTCACATGTTATTGTGAATAGTGATTTATCTCAGTGGCTAATATCTTCTTGATGCT
>OMKX01108485.1:0-16419 GCA_900302425.1 Brosme brosme
ATGTCACACACACACGCACGTGTTGAGTTACATATCACACACACACGCATGTGTTGAGTTACATGTCACACACACACGCATGTGTTGAGTTACATATCACACACACACGCATGTGTTGAGTTACATATCACACACACGCATGTGTTGAGTTACATATCACACACACACGCATGTGTTGAGTTACATATCACACACACACGCATGTGTTGAGTTACATATCACACACACGCATGTGTTGAGTTACATATCACACACACGCTTGTATTGAGTTACATATCATATACACGCATGTGTTGCGTTACATATCATATACTCGCATGTGTTGAGTTACATATCACACACACACACGCATGTGTTGAGTTACATATCACACACACACGCATGTGTTGAGTTACATATCACACACACACGCATGTGTTGAGTTACATATCACACACACGCTTGCATTGAGTTTCATATCATACACACCCACGAATTTATTAACATATCATACACACACATGTGTTATGTCATAGGCGTGCATGTTTTGAGTTACATATCGTACACACGCATGTCTTTTGTGTCATACATGTCCACACATCATGTGACATACAAATGCATGCATTACCTCTCATCATCCACATGTGTATGCATTTATTATCATACACCATGCATGCATTAAGTGTATTACACGTGCATGCGTTACTTATGATACCCATGCAGGCATTTTGTGTCATAAAGATGCATTACACATCATATACATGCATGCAGGGCTTTTAATATACATGCTGCATGCATGCATTTCATATCTTACACATGCATACACGTCCCAGTCTCAGTGGTGTGTGATTGACAGCCAGGGGTGTGTGAGTGACAGGCAGGGGCGTGTGATTGGCAGGCAGGGGAGTGTGAGTGACAGTGAGTTTTAGCTTGTGGACACTGACAAGTTGTTTTCCTTTCGTCTTTGTCCCAGGTGGCGAAAAAATGTCAGTCGCATTGTTTTCCGGCGTAGATGTGCCACTCTGCAGGACATGCTGCTCAGCGCCCAGCCTCGGTTCAGACACGCTCTAGTCCTCCTCACTGGGTGAACATCTTCATTTCTTTTTAAATCATCCTCGTTGTAGAACAGATGTATGCCCTGTGGTGTGCTGAATGTTGGGCTGTCTGTGGAGAAATGCTTTTATCTTCCCCCTTTGAAACATCTATTTTTAAATATGTTATATAAAATGAAAGTAAGTCAGCAAATAGCTCACCAGTTGCAGGCTTGTGCATTGTGCCAACAATTAAAAATGCTTGCTTGGCTCTCACTTGAATAGTCATCAACACTCCTCCTATAGCCTTATTACGGCTCTCTTTATGCCCAGCGAGGCGGGGAGCAGTCAGAGAGTACTTAAGCACTGAATGTCTCAGACAGGGCGTGCGATATTAACCCCACTGCAGTGTGAACGAGCAGCTGGCCGAGCTCCGCTGGCTGCCGCGGCCGCGCACCAGGAGCTACACGCTGCAGGAGTTCCAAGACGCGCTGATCCTCAACCACCAGCAGAGTCTGGAGACACTGGAAGCGCTGCGGCGGAGACGCGCCGCCATCGTGACGGCGGTAACAGGAACACAGCCGCACTAACACGGGATGAGGGGCATAATGGAGGCCGGGAAAGTGTTGTCATCTCTCCACTCGTGACCCTTTGCAGCTTTGATAAGAGGGCACTGGGACGTCGGGTCGTTTTTACGAGGGGATGTCGGGGAATGGAGGGGATTTGTAACCATGGCAACGACGGTTCCGAGGCCTCGAAGCCAATGCTGGTGATGTGGATGATGCTGCCGATGTTTGATGCTGCTGATGTTTGATGATGATGTGGATGATATTGTGAGTCACTCATAACTTTTTGTACACTACAAAAAGTACATACTTTTTGTACAGCGGTGTGTGTCGGCCTGTTTGTCCCCCGCTGTCCTGTTTGTTCTCTATCATGTTTGTACGCGGTTTGTCAGCGGCTCACCTCCCCCCTCCCTCCCTCTCTCCCCAGCTGCATCAGGAGTGCTACCAGGCCCACCAGGACCTGCAGCTGCGCGTCCAACGTGCCGCCAAAGAGCCGACGGAACGCCACCGACCCCGGCACCTGCACCTCGCTCAGCGGCGGGGCCTGGAGGCAGAGCTTGAGCGGGCGGGGCGCACGTCTCAGTCGCTGGGCCGCGTGGCGTCCCTGGCCAATCAGATGACGCTGCAGGCACTGTGCTCGCTCAGCCGGCGAGAGGTCACCTCCTTCCTGAGCAGTGTCATCAAGGTGGGGGGAGGGCGTGTCGTGTGTGATGGTTGAGGGATTTTTGTTTGAGGATTTTGTATCATCATGTTATAGTGACTCCCCGCATCCTCTCCCACAACTGTGGTGTGATCACAGCGTGTCCCCGGGTGACAAGAAAACGAGAGGGAAGAAGAAAAAGAGAGAAAAATATGCAATATCGTAGAACTGCCATTCAGCACATAAATGTTAAATGAATCATAGAAAAAACTGTTAAGTCACACAGTCACCTTGCATAAAAGACTGTAAAGCACAAAAATGATTGGAAACATCACAGCCGTACACGATTATTTGAGCTACGCATCAAATTGAATCCAACTCCTCAAATGTGTTCATGAAGTTCTCTCTAGTAACTCCGCTGTGTTCTGCCAGCGGGGGGGGGCCGGGCAGGGCTGTCTGTTCCGAGCCCGGCTGGTGTTCGGCCCCCAGGGGGCGCTGGCGGTGGACCCCGCCCCGCCCCTCTTCCAGGACGTGGTGCAAGAGGCCCTACTGGGTCTCTCCGATACCGTTGTCCAGGTAACAGACCCACCCTCTCCCCACCGTCCAGGGTCACTGTGGGACTCGGGGAAAAAGCAACGGTGTTTGACTCCCACCCGAAAGATAGCTGGATCCATTCCCCATAGTCCACCTGTAGGAATCCCGTAGCAAGATGCCCTAACTCCCCAACTGGTCCTTAATGACATGTTGCTGGATTCGGTTGCTTTGGATAAATGATAAACTATTATCTCTTGAGCGACAGTAGAATAGAGTTGGCAGGTTTTGACTCGTTTTTGACTCGCTTTTGAAACGGTAGTTGCAGCAGATGTGATTATCTGATGATGATGATGTCATCCACCTTCCACCACTCAGCAGGTGTCGTCCTTTCCTCTGGCAGGTGTGTGGCGGCTGTGGTCTCTTCCTGGAGGTCACTGACTCTAGATGTGCTGAGATACAGGACCGCTGCCCGACTCCTGGAGGTATTTCTCCTCACATGGATGACTCATAGCTCTGGTATTCAACATGAGTGTTCAGCCAAAGGAGCCATTTTAAAGAAACACTCCAAGACCATAATATGTCTCATACACCGAGGTAAAACTAATAAGATATCCATGATGCTAACCCTTCTCTGTCCGGAGAAACCTAAGTAAATCTCAGAAGAAGTAAACATAGGGTCGTTAAACTGCCCTTAGTACAAGGCTTTGTTTAAGACGCGATTGTTGAATACCGCTGCTATGGACGATTTTTTAAGCGGAAGCTATCATTTTTAAATCAAAACAATAAATCAGTTGAAGCCGAAATAACCCCCTGCATGGTGCTTCAAGCCCCCTCGCCGTACATTATCCCTTACACAACGTGGGTTTGAAGGTATTGCGATAGAATTGATTGGGTTTGCTTGATGATTTAATGGCCCTTTTTGACCAGGACCGGGCAGAAGTGCTCTGTCATTTGTTAAGGCTTTAGTTCACAACCAGCGACTGAGGCCTGTTGTTCTGCAGTCACTTTTTATCTTTCTTTGTGTGTCATCCCCAGCCTTCCAGCACCAGTATGAAGACATGAACCATGAGGGGAGACCCAGAGAGGGGAGACCCAGAGAGGGGACACCCAGAGAGGGGACACCCAGAGAGGGGACACCCAGAGAGGGGAGACCCAGAGAGGGGACACCCAGAGAGGGGACACCCAGAGAGGGGAGACCCAGAGAGGGGAGACCCAGAGAGGGGACACCCAGAGAGGGGAGACCCAGAGAGGGGACACCCAGAGAGGGGACACCCAGAGAGGGGAGACCCAGAGAGGGGAGACCCAGAGAGGGGAGACCCAGAGAGGGGAGACCCAGAGAGGGGACACCCAGAGAGGGGACACCCAGAGAGGGGACACCCAGAGAGGGGAGATCCAGAGAGGGGAGACCCAGAGAGGGGAGACCCAGAGAGGGGAGATCCAGAGAGGGGAGAACCTTGGACGGGACATCCAGAGAGTGGCCGGTCTACAGTGCAGTCCTTCCCTGGTCGAACCCTTTAGCAGTGCAGGGTCGCAGGCTGAGAGGCTGCTGCCTTCCCCTGTCCAGAAGATGTCTGGAGTGGCAACTGGGTACCAGCGACGTCTCCAAGGAGGTGGAGAGACAGTGTGCCGGGATCATGCAGGCAAGGGTGGCCCCTGTTTTCTGTGATGAGTCAGGAGATCCAGGCCATTTTGTTGGTTTTCTTTGCGATCCTTGTCGTGACGGGCGTCATCGTGGTTACTGATGAAATTTCCCCGCTAGTGAGGCGGTCTGCCTGCCACTGAAGAATCTGTTTAATACCGCAGGAGGATTCAGGCTTTAGTCAACGTGGTTTTATGGTGGTTTGTCTGTGTGTTATTTACATAAACCATTATTGTTCTTAATGGGATTCCATTTATTTTAAGTGAACATGTTTCTTCAAACAAGCACACGGGAATGCAGGAAAACAATTGCTTTAGGTTACGGATACAGAGCTGATTAAAGAGCAAATCTCGGTGTGACATCAGCAGTACAATGAAGACATGCTGATGCCTGCCTCTATGATTTGAAGTGATTTCTCAAGTTCAGTACTTGATTAAAACCACTCTTTAAACCACCAGTGCTTTCAACCTCTAGCAAGCTACGAAAATGTGAATTGTGCTTTTGAGACGATGCTGTTAAGAGGGCCAAACAGCAGACATAACCGTATCTTTAAAATGCCATGATGGATCCTGAGTCGTGCTCTTTGGTCATGTGACAGGAAGCTCAGGCAGAGGTTCAGCGGCTGTGTGGCGAGTATGCGTGGCTGACGGACGTGCGTTCCTTCACCGACCAATGGGGAGCGGGCTCCTCCCTGGAGGCGCTGCGAGGCGGGGCTGTCCCGGCCTACGAGGAGCTGGTGGGAGAGATGCGCCGCTGGAGGGAGCGGCTCCGTCGCGCGCCGCGGTCCTTCCTCACCGCCGACCGGCTGTTCCATGTCGACGCCAGCCTCGTCCTTGAGGAGCAGGGTGGGTATACATTCCCAAAAGTGCAGCATTCACAGATGAATGACTTCTCATCCCGTCTCATATGACACCACTGAGAGTGGTGGATTCCCGGAATGCACCTGTCACCTACTTGATGAGCCATGCATGTTACTGTGTGGAAGTTGTCGGTATCGTTGCACACTTTGAGCTTTCCTTTCTTATTACGACCTGTGTAGCTCAGCTGGTACAGGATGCCATCAACACTGGCAGGGGTCCATTCCCTGTGGAGCTCACTTGGTACATTATGATTGTGACGCTGCCGGGGTTTGGGGTTGGATTCCCTGTGTAGTTAAACTGGTACATTACCCCTCATCTCCTCCACCCAGGGGTGCAGTTGGGCGTGCTGGAGGAGAAGGTTCTCTCCCAGCTGGTGGAGGAGCTGAGGTTGAACTCGGAGAAGCTGGTGTCCCGGCTGAGGAGAACCATCTCTGGCCTCATGGAGGACCCTCGTGATCCGCGGTGCTTCACACTATATGCAACCATGGTAAACATGTTTTCAACTCTACCTTTGAAGTCAAGGTTTTATTACCATTAAATCACCAAACACTACACACACACACACTCATGTTCTCAGTCAGATGTGAATGAAACCTCATTAGAAACAGTTACAAGAATCCCTGTGAAATATTGCCTCTATGAAATAATTCTTTCAACAGAACAATGCATATGAGATGTAATTGCTCCATGCCAAGATACTTCTTGTCTTTTTGCTTTGTTTAAATATGAACATAATTTTTACGACCATTATATGTCTGCCCTCTTGGCACCTATTGCTCTCCTAGCCGTTCCTGGAAGCTAGCTTCTTGTGCTTTCCTTATCATCTCCGGGTTGGGGAGATCTTCATTGCCCTTGAGACGGAGGCTGTACCTTAACAACCTTGACTTGATTCAACACCTGGCAGGTGAAGCGTGAGAGCAGCTCTCCTGTCATGCTGCGACGGGTAGAGTACCTGCAGTCACTGCGGGGCACCATCACCACCAACTACAGGAAGATGAGTGACCAGGAGGTGGAGCTGGAGGAACAGGTCAGGGCCATGTGTGTTAACCAGTAACCTTGTGTTCTGGGTTACGTTCCCCATACATTCATACATTCATTTGATTGGTGGCCACACACTGCTGGTGTTCTTGAAAGGCCAGACAAGGTAAGTTTATTACTACATTGCAGGAGTCACATGTTTAAGATGAAATACAAACATTTAAAAGGGAAATGTAAAACAATAAGAGTATAACAAGGTGGAGTAATCAAAAGACTTGGATTAAAAGCCGTGTTTCCGTCCGACCTGCCGCGTGTTCTCCTACCTCCAGATGCTGAGCTTGTGGAGGAGCTACGTCCAACTGGTGGAGGAGGCGGAGCAGAAGGTCGCCCAGCGCCTGCCCTCCACGTGTGAAGCTCTGGAGCGCTCCTTCGCCGCGCTGGTCGGCGAGCTCTCGCGGACCGTCTCCGCCGCCGTCGCCGCCAGCCCCCCGTCCGGTGTCTTCCTGGACCCGGGCGCAGACGCGCGGGAGAGGTGCGCGGAGCTGAGGTTCCTGTGCACGCAGGTGCACGCGTTTGGCAGGAAGATCCGGGTGCTGGCCGGCGTCAGTGAGGAGCTGAGAGGTGAAGAAGCAACGGACCATCAGGCCTAAAGGATTTTCTTATCTTTTTTTTTGATTTGTCTAAATAAAAAAGAAATGAACAAACGTAGATTTTTGTTCAAATTTGACTACTTTGGCAGCCGGACAATTTTAAATTGAAGACTTTGTACAAGGAGATTTTCATTTGAAAGTATTTGTCTGGTTAAGTCCCCAGGTTAATTGTTGACATTGTCTAAGTCGAGATGTACATCAGCTGTGATTTCGGTTCTACCCATCCTCTTGCGCATACAAACTACCCTGGCTAGGTTGCTTTCTTCAATAGTGCGCACAAATGAACAAATCCACTCGATTCGATTCTGTGTCAACACGCCACTGCGAATGCTCCTTGGCTTGGAGACTGAGAGGCAAGCAGTTACAATTCTTGACTGTTAAATGTTCCGGCCATGAGCACGGTGGTGAATTTTGTAACAAACTGTGGATTTTAAATTGCTTCGACACAATGGTTTCAATGGACTGGCTCAGCGGGGAAAAAAGTCCCATTTGTTTTCAGTTGAAAGTCTCTCTCTACGTACATTCACCTTAATTTTCATCCAGAAGTGAATGCTTAGGCTGCGTTCCAATCGGTGAAAAAAGACCCCCTCCTACACTTACCCTGGCTTCTTATTGAAATGTTGCTCTGCACTCAGAATACAGAATGATCACACTGCCTGAACTGCAGACACTATCTTCATGTAAAATTCTAATTGCACCTCAGTTTCTACATTCACAGTGGAAACTTGTGGATTTGTTTGTCTAGCCAGGGCAGTTTGTATGCGCTTACTTGGGTTGGACAAAACAAAGATACAGTTCTTGGAGCTGCTAAACACACCTTGGGAATATAATGGATGTCAATGGCTCACCAACTCCCCAATTCCATAACTTGCGTACACCACAAAAAGGGGGTAGTTGGCACAATAGCCATGGCTTATTTACATCTCGACATACACAATGTCAACAATTAACCTGGGGTCATGGAAACCCGGCCAAATCCTTTAAATTCGACAAAGATATTATTAGACAGACTTTATGTTATTGGATAGATAGTCTGAAAGCTATTGGATGAAGGAAGTGTTGGTCTTATACTCTCAGGATATCCACTGGATTTGACAGTCATGACAACTGACATTCAGAACTTGGATACTCTGCGAGAGCTCTGGGAGCTCCTGGCTGACTGTCGAGCCACGATCCAAGAGTGGGGACATCTGCCCTTCACCGAGGTGAGGGCCTAACAAACCTCTTCACACACCTCCTTCAGTCCATCCCGCGGTCGCACCAGTAACCCCCCTCCGTGTGACTCTTGGACAGTTTGAGGTGGCGGTAGCCCAGGAAAAGGTTGAATTGTGGAAGCAACGGGCCGCATCGCTGGGGCCGACCATTCCTACCCATGATGCAGTGCTTCAGGAGATCCTGAGAACCTTGCAGCAGTTCAGCCAACATCTCCCAGTCTTGGACAAACTGTGCAGCCCCAGACTTAAAGAGAAACACATCGAGAACATTTTTAAAGGTATGATATTTGAATGGTTGGATGATGTTAATTCCCATGTTGATAACTTTTTTTTATAATAATTAAAGAACATTTCTTATTTACAGGCATTGGCCTTCTGCACATCACAGCAAAGCAGCTGACTGTGACTGAGTTGATGTCCATGCCACTTGGAGAACACCTGGAAATAATTAACAAGGTATGCAACATTTGCGAATATAGTACCATTAACAGCATCTATACTGATTAAAGATGTTAATGACTGAAAGTAATCACTAAAGAAAAGCCTTCCTCCATTTTTACCCAATCAGATATCCAGAGAGGGGAACATGCAGTGGAGTATGGAGGAGGAGTTCCGGAATATTCAGTGTGGCTGGGAAGCCAAAATGTTCCAAATATTACCATCCTGCACGCTCCTTATATGGCAACAGGGCGTCATGCAGAACGGCCATGGAACCATCCAAACACAACAGCCACCAGCTGAGACCGGTTCAGGTCCAACAACTGCCACGCAACAATCTAGTGATGCTTCGCTCATCATCATTGGTAAGACAAAGCTTGGAACAATGTAAAATACACATCAAGAAACATCGCCTCAGTAATTACACTTAGAGCTTGTTGGTTTTAACACACAGATTTACTGTCCTTTGATTGGCTGGATGGGAACAGATTTGATTCTCTATAACTAAGTGACGACACAGATATAGAAGTGAATGTGTCTTACCTGTTACCTGCTTTATTCTTATCTCCAACTTGAATTATTTATAGATGCCTTCAGCAATGGATTACCATTTCGTTTCATCCATTTACATTTTATAAAATATTAATTTTAGTTTATATGATTGACTGTTCTTCTTTTATGTTTGTCATTTTAGAGTAGGCTGAAATAGTTCTGCAATTTTTTGCTATGTCCGCCTTAGTTTTTCTTATCTATGGTGAAGAACAGCAAAAGTAATAACATTGTCTCACCGCAATTATATCCTGAACTGGATATATCTTCAACGGTTGCCGGGGGAAAGCTAAACATGAAAAGTGTTTTGTAATTTAATAACTGTCTGCACACTCAAGCTAGTAAACAGCTAGAGGCATACACCGATGGAGACCGCGTTATGCTCTTCAAAGAGAGAGACATTTGTTGTGCTGTGTTCATCAGGACTGGAGGCTCTCCGGGCCGACGCAGAGCACAGTGTGATGGCTCTGTCCTCCATTTTGTGGTCCCCTTACTGCTCTGACTTCAGGCCTGAGGTGGAAAACTGGGCCCGGCTACTGCAGGATCTGGGTAGGGAGAAGGCTACGCTATGCAGCAGTATGCTCTATAACATCTATAACATAGCGCTGTATGCATAAAATAATGGATACAATAATAAAGTGACAAATTGGTTATATTTATTTAGTATTTGTCACCGTGTGTTGTTGTTATCTGTCCACATTATTTTAGGGGAGCTGCTTGAAATGCTTGAGAGGTACCAGGAAATGTGGGCCTTCCTCACGAAGATGCTGAATGAGGCCGCTGTCAGCACACAGCTGGCAGAGCTGGTACTTTTAATCTTCACTAAACAGTGATTGATCATCTAAGGATCTAGCCGGGATTCAGCAAACAACTTTCTATTTTGTCTGTCCTTACAGATGGAAAAGTTCAGAGCAGCGGACGAGACGTTCAAGGAGATCATCTTCTCCATATCAAGTGACTATCATGTGCTCAACATCCTGCGTCCCAAAAATGACGTTTCTCGCCAAATCTATGGTAACGACCTCCGCATGAAGCTCCTTGACGGGCTGACCGTCATGGAGGCTGTTTCCACCCGGTTGAGGGAAGTCCTCGACAGGCCTCGGGGTGAGTTCCCCAGGCTCTGCTTTCTGAGTGACAGGGAGGTGATGAAGCTGTTCTCATCACAACCTGCTCCTGCCATGTTACTCGCCATTGTAGGCAAATGCTTTCAAGGCGTGCGGAGGCTTAAGCTGGACCATGACGTGCCTGACGATAGTGCTGATCTGAGCGTTGGTCAGTCCACCAGTGTCTCCTCATTGCAGGTGAAGGTGCTCGGGGTATTTGGCAGCCTTGTAGAACACGTTCGATTCCTCCATCCTGTGGAGCCTCATATGGACCCAGTGGTTTGGCTTTGCGCGCTGGAGGAACAATTGCAACACACCTTGATGAAGTTGACTGGACAATGTGCTGCTGCACGATACCAGGTTCAAGCTGCAAAAACAGATTCAAAGCTTGACAGAAACGACAAAGATGAGGAAAGAGATGTTTGTCTTTTGGTGGACTTGCTGTGCCACTACCCACTTCAGTGTCTGCTCGTGGCTGAAGAATCTGTGTGGTGCGGAGAAGTTCTAAAAGCCTCTCAGATCCAAGCTCCAGATAGGTGGAGGTCAATGCAACGACACAACTCTTCCAGACTCCAACACCTGTGTAGCGCCATAAGGGAAGGAGCTGTGGGTCTCCGTGAAAGGTCTCCACTTTCTCACCGCGTAATGTTGTACCTGCAGGATTTGGTACAGTTTAGCATGAATAGTGCCCAGAGACTTTCCAGATTTATGAATGTTAAGTGTGAGCTGGAGGCATCTTTTGAGTGGGAAAGCACGATGAAGTATCATATCAACTCAGCCAACCACAGTCCGAACAACTCAAACCGTCACCCAATCAGCAGTAATGTTCCAATCTGTTATGTGGACGTATTGGGCTCCACGCTAAAGTATGGTTACGAGTACTTAGGCCCAGAGCACTGGACCATGGTCCACACTCCTTCTACCGACAGAGCCATCCTGGGCATCCTCCTGGCCCTCACTAGCTACAGGTGCGGGTCGGTAAGCGGGCCGTCCACATGTGGAAAGAGAACCACCGTGGAGCAGCTAGGACGGGCCCTTGGGCGTCAGGTGGTCACCTTGCAGTGTTGTTCAGGCACGGGGGTCCGTGGCATCCAGCAGGCGCTCAGTGGGGCCCTCCAGAGCGGAGCGTACCTTGTTCTCCACTCCGTGAACCTGCTTAGACCAGGGGTGCAGGCGTTACTGGGACAGCACCTGGCGGACATTCACCAATTCTTCTCCGGATACCAGAAACGCACAGTGCAGATACCGAATGTTGAGCCTAATTGCCTCATGTCATTTGCTGGACAAAGCATTTTGGCCAGGCTCAACTACGGATGCGTTGTCATTTCATCCAAAGACTACGCGTGTGATATTACAGAAGATCTGCGGGAAGCCACCCGGTCCGTTGCCTTGACTCACCCAGATTATAGAACCATCACAGAGGTGCTGCTGCTCTCCAGTGGTTTCTCAGAAGCCGCTAGTCTGAGTCAACGCCTGATGACCCTATTTGACCTTGCCAAAGATTCAGGTTGTCTGCCCAGATATGTCCGGAGCAGCTGGCTTTTGGTCTTGCAAAATCTCATTGCAGTATCCGCTAAACAGAGTTTCTGCAAATACCACGTTTCATTTGAGGGGACATCATTAGCTACATATTTCAGGCCTCAGATTGTCCCTCACAATACAACCGGTGAAACGTCTCAGCCAAATCCACAACAAATGAGCTCGAAGGGCATCAGTACAGTCACAGCCATCGTGCGAGGGGTGATAGAGGAGAAAGCTGCTGTCAATGCAATCTACACTGTTTTATTACCAGCTCTCCATGAGTGTGGGATGGCTTCTGAGTTCCATAGAATCTGTGAAGAAACGTTTCCAACGGCACGCTCATTTCCGTTCCCCCTGCAAAATATTGAGGAGAAAGAGCAGAATCTACTTAAAAGAGCAGTAACTGAAGAGATAACAAGAACTGGGCTTTTCCCCGATACACAAATTATTCATCATGTACTCGCCCTCCACGAGGCCCTGAAATTCTCCAAAGCAGCACTGCTTCTCGGGCCTTCGGGCTGTGGAAAGACAACATGTTACCGGGTTCTTGCAGGGTCACTCCGCAGACTGGCTACCAGGGCAGGAGATGTTCCTAATGAAGCAGGCCCAACAGATGGAAATGCCCTGAAATCAGCCGGAAACCCGTCTTCGATGTGGAGCCCTGTGGAAACCTTGGTCTTGTTTCCCAATGCCATGTCCCACCAAGAGATCTTGGGTTGCCTCTGTGAAGAGAGAGGATGGCTTGATGGAGCTTTCACCAAAGTGCTCAGAGAAGCAGAGCATTGCAGCAGTGTGTTCCCCCAGTGCAAGAGGGCCAATGACATGACCCAGACGGTGAAGTGGGTGGTGATGGATGGGGAGCCCCTAGGGCAGCCTGGCTGGGTGGATTACTTCAGCAGCATTTCCAGGCCTGAGGACCCTGCGTTGTGCCTGCCTTCAGGCGAAAGGGTTTTGCCAGGTCAGTCGTCGTTGAAGCTCCTGGCAGAGTTAACGGATCTCAGCGATGCTTCCCCATCTGCGGTGACACGGTGCAGTGTCATGTTTTTCATGGGCACTGATTTGTGGAAGTCGGTGTGGAAGGCTGAACTGGATGCTCTTAGTCGAGAGGGCTCACTGGATCAAGGGACCTTAGCCATGTGGAATCGTCTGGCAGAAGACCTTTTCAGCAGGACGCTCCAATCACTTGAGCAAAACCATCTGACCTCTGCAATGTACAGTGAAGGAGATACAAACTCTTCTAACCCTGTGAAAGGACTCAGAGAAGTCTTGTCATTCATCAGGATTCTACGTGCCCTACTTGAGGATTCGGGAGTGGGAACTAATTTCAAAGATTCAGCAAACCCCGAGGGCAGTTATGGTATGGGTACAATTTTCATTCAAAGCTATGATATTATTAATGATAATACTTTAACAAGGGGATAATTCTCTAACAAGGGGATACATCCCTCACAGGCACACCTCATGGATCTAACTCACAAAGCACAGAGGACCTCAACAACCGCAGGCATCTGGATCTTCAAGCCAGAAACATCTTTCTGCTGGCCTACATCTGGGGATTCGGAGCACATCTGCATCCTCGGTAGGGAAACGATGACCTAAAAGGGATAAACGATGGAATGAATGTCTGTGATTCAGACTTTGTGAATATGCTTTGTGTCCATGCTAGCCACTGGCCCCAGTTTGACCAGCTTGCTCGGCAGGCGCTCTTCAACAGCAGGTACAGCATTGAGGTTCCAGGTGAAGAAATCATCTTTGAGCACTTTTTCAGCCTGACTGAGAGGACCGTCGGTGAGGTCGTCAACAGCATTAACGGCCCACGATGCTTAATCGCTCAGTTGCCTTTTCCAACTATTCCCCAGGTTTGTTGACGTTTAATAAGTTATAATAAGTGAGCTCATCTGTTAAATGACTAAATTGCAAATCCTAATTCTTTCACAACCTTTTTCCTGAAATGTATGTCATTTTCTTTTAGTCCCAAATCATTCGTCGTTTAGTTCATATACTCTTTATATACTCAGCACAGGAAACATGCATATCTGCTGCACCGCCTGCTGGAGGCCGGCCGGCCGGTGCTGCTGGTGGGAGAGCCTGCGTCTGGGAGGAGCTCTCTGTGCAGAGCTCTTCTGAGTGCAAACAGAGCCCACATCAGCCTGCCGTCCAGTGCGCTCCTGAGCCACCGGGACGTCCGCAACGCTCTGCATAACATGGGCTCCTACGGGACGTCCACACGTACAGGGGGAGTGGTGAGGACCAGGCAGTCTGGAACGGTGCTGTTCGTGGACGACCTGCATTTGGCCCCCAGTGGTGAGTGAGACGTGTGAATCTAGTTGAGTTCAAAGGATGATGTGCCAATCATATCTGTCAGCCCTGTTTAGTTTCACTATTTATCCGAAAATAATCTCCAATGTTTATTCTTAACAAGAGAAACCGTTCTATTATGTTATTTGTAAATAGTTTACAATGGCTGTTCCTGTTTTTTAGATGCCTTTGGAAAAGCTTCCATGGCCTTGGAGACGTTGCGACTGGGCATGTCTACAGGCGGAGCCCCGCCCCCCGACGGCTGTCATTTTAAGTTGTTCACGTCGGGATCCATCAACTACCTTGCCACCTGCCTCTCCTGTTCCGGGGCGGGTCACCGGCTCAGTGCCCGTCTCTGCCGCCTGTTCTCCACCTTCGCCCTCCCCGCGATCTCGGTCGAGGTCCTGTTTTCAATCCACGCTCCTACGCTGAGGCTCTGGCTCAAAGATGTGCCCCATGTGCCCAGCTCTGTTGATATGGCCTGCTGTATCATCTCCTCGACCAAAGAACTGTACCATGCGGTGTGTGAACACTTCCCCCTCACGGAGCAAAGGCCTCATTTCATGTTCTCCCATCACGATCTGCAGAAGATCTTCCAGGGAATGACTCTTTGCCGCCAATGGCAGAATCAGACCCACGGGCTTGTTGTCTCCCAGACTGGGCAGACCCGGTCGCCTCCGGTCCCGTCGGAGCCCCTCGCTGCCCTCCTCCATATATCCCGTCTCTGGGTGCACGAGTGTCTGCGTACCTTCGGCGACCGGCTGGGCTGCGAGGAGGAGAGCCGGCTGCTGCTGCTGCTCATCTCCAGGGCGTCTGAGAGGTTTTTCCCCTGTGGAGATAGCGGAGATCACCATGCGCTTGAGTCAGAGGAAGCGTCTACCGTGGGTGCTGTCCTCACTGCGATGCCACCCAGCCCTGGAACAACAGGAACCGTGGAGACAGCCAGTCAGAGTGTGGAGCTTCAAGGTCACGGTGAAGACGAGAGCGAAGCCTTGCCTGCACAGATGGATGATGAGGCTGTGGTTGCTTTGAAAACCCTACAAAGTCTAGAACACTCAGCACACCAAGAGGTCAGCATCATTTCCGATAACAATACGCAAGATTGTTTGTTGGAAGACAACCTGTATACTGAAGGCTCAAAAATAAATCCAAAGGAAGAGGCAAAAGAAGATGAAAAATCAATTTTGCAAGATTTGAACATAAAAGAAGAAGGTAGACTCTTAACTCCCTCTCCACCAAAAGAACCAAAACCACTTAGCCAATCAGAACGTAGCAGGATTCATATCGCCACAGAACTATCCGCTCAACCTGAAAGCAATGGCTCTGACAAGTCCAGCCCAGTCCCACCTCTTCTGCCGGCACAACACATCCAGCACCTGCTGGACTCTATGGATCAGATAACATATGGCCCCAGCCCCTCCAGAACCACTCACTCGACGGCACAAGGGAACGACCTCAGACTCCACCTCTCCTACCAGCAGCAACCCTTGGACCAACTGACGCGACGGCTATCTGCCGTGCTCAGAGAGGCGACGCTGCGCTGCGACGAAGCGAGCGGCGGTGGCATCGCCCCGAGTCACGTCATCCACCGGCAGAGGGCGCCGCAGCTGCTGCACATCCTCAGGGCCTTGCTGGTCCCCGGGGGCCACGGGGTCCTGCTGGCCTCGGCCAGGGCCACGGGACGCCGGACCAACGTGCGCCTGGCCGCCCGCATCGCCGGCTGTCCGCTGATGGAGGTGCACCGCGGTAACGAGGAGACGCTGGATCAGATCCTGAAGGAGGCAGGGAGGCAGGTAGCAGGAGGAGGCGGGGATGTGGTGATGCTGGTCCACCAAGACGTCAGCCAGACCCTGAGAGACCGGGTGCTGGGGCTGATGAGCCACGGCACCGGGACAGGGCTGTACTCTGGACGGGAGTTGGCCGACCTCGTCCCCAGAGTCTCTGCTACCAAGGAGCCACTTAGAGGACACATGCGAGGACAGATTATCCACGAGTAAGAGACAGATTCAACTATCACTGCCATTCAATGTCTTTTACGTATTTAAAAAATTAAGCACTTAGCAGTGAAATATCAACCAGTTTTTCACTCACTTTTCTGAATGACCTAAGAGTGTTTCCATAGATTCACGCGTTATAGTTTATTATGATAAGTTGAATTGAAGATGTTTATGGTGGATGGGCTGATAAAACATTGCCATGCATTGTGTTTTTTCCCAGGTTCTTCAGGAACTTTCAGAGGCGCTTGCACGTGTTCCTGTTGATGCTCCTCAGCCCGGACAGACCTGACCCACCTGCGGATAACGCTCCAGACTGCAATGTGATTATCATTTCCTTTTACAGGCACACAATGTATTATTTAAGTCTCTATATTTAAGCCCGAGCTGTTGTCCAATAGGCTACAGGATTCTCCCTGGGACCG
>OMKX01108486.1:0-13788 GCA_900302425.1 Brosme brosme
GCATAATTAGGCATAATAAGCACTGTGAAGTTATATTGATTATTGTTGTTTTAGTAGTAGTGTAGTAGGAGTAGTAACCTGTTCAGAGGTATGGCTTTACAGTTAAACTGTCAAAATAATGTAAATGTTTGCCAAGTTGATTTTGTTACAATACTGGTTAGGCCAGTAAAGCCTAGAAGGATAAAGGCATTTTAACTACTGTTCAAGGATTTGAACTTAGTATTTGAGATAATGAGGTAGATAATTGAAATCTATTTTTAATTTTTGTGTTTTCATAGTCAAATAAACAAACAAAACAAATTGGCCTACAACACTACAAACAATTACCTATTAAGCAGAAGTGGTGAAGCTTAATTTAGTTTAGAAAACAACCTACATATTAATGTGCAATAAAGACACATGCCTACACAGACACATGCCCCATGTTTTTCTTTGTGTTACAATGTCAGATGGGCATGGTCAAATAAAGGTCTTGCTTAACAGCATTGGACAACTGTTGTTGAACTCCAGCCACCCTTCAACTGTTTAACAAACAGTTCCCTCCTGAGTCAGAACATGACAGGACCCTACTGTGTCATCAGGGTCAGACCATAGAAATACTATCATACACCTCTTAACTCCCTCTGTGCATACAGACTAGAGATAATATGATCTTCACTTTTCTAAATGGCACATTCATGAGCATAACAACTCTTTCCTGTGAAAAAGTATTCAGAGCGACTCATTTGCCAAACATCATGCAGATCAGTAGTGTCTCTCTCCTCATTGTGTAATGAATCTGCTTTCATTGAAATCCAAACCATCACTCCACCAGCTGAGCGATTGGATTTCAACATACCGTACATTTCACTTTGACCCATGACACATGACACATGTTTAGCCATCCCTGCCATGTGATTGGTTGACTTGCTTATGAATACAGACATCCCAGATACTGACAATGTGACTATATGAGTTCCCAATGCATCTTGCTTCTTTCGCAGTAGCCTTTGGATTTAGAGGTTTTGCTGTGATCTAAATAACCTGGGGTACATTTTACCACCAAGAATGAAAACGGTCATGCCTTGTGAGACCAGCCTAGGTGAAAGAACATCTCCTTTTGCATAACAAGCGACACGCCCAACAACTTTAGACTTCAGACAAAAGTCTCAACCGTGCAGCGTCCATTTAGCTCCCATAGGAACCAAGCATGGTTGCACACCCACCAAACATTCAAGCTGGCAGGCCAGGAAATGACACAGTTAATTCTAGATACCACGGGGTCAAGGCCCCGGAAAGGAAAAAGTACCATGCGTTAAAGTGATAAAAGTCTTATGTATATACTCACTCATTTCCTCAATCACTTCCGGGTCACATTCCCGGTACTTCTCTAACTCCGCTTGTAGCTGGGCCTGTTCTTCTTTAAGAACCTTTAACTCCTTCAGCAGAGATTCACGTTCATTCTGCGTACACACACACAGACACCTTCATTTAGAATTTGAAAATGGCTGTATATTTAAATGTGTGGTTGGTGTTGAGAGGTTTGATTGTTCTTACCGTTTCCTGGCGTCCTACTTTGGCCTTGTCCACAGCCGGCTGCACCAATGCTTTGCGTTGCTTTGCCTCACTATGCTAAAGATTAAACCAGAGTTTTACTCATTAAGAAGACACTTCCATTCAAATTGACTAAGTTAATTAGGAACAACATTAAGTTAGGAGTTAGGCATCTGCTCAAGGATGACTACAGGTCAGACATAGGGGAAATCAAACCCAGTACCTTTCAAAGCTACTACACTAGCTACTGGCTATTTCAATTGTTTTCTTCATATGGTGATGTTATCGGCTTGAGACACCTAACCCCCAACCTGAAAGGATCCATCTCTATATTCACTGTCAGTATGTCCCGACTATACAAATAATATATATATAGGAGACTGCAATGAAATCTCTGTCACCTGCTTCTCCAAATCCTGGAGTTTGCGCTTGCGGGCGTGCAGAGCTTTGCTGGGGAAGGCCCAGTAGTAGTTTGACGTTCCCACTCTCTCAGAGTCCACCATGTTGTCATCCACCAAGCTCTGCAGCACGTCCTTCACCGACATGGGTGCTTCAGGACGGTGGAGACAGAGTATGTTTCACATTAGTAGCACACGTCCAACTTTCCATTGCTGCAATGCTATACTGATGAAGATGCTAATACTGGTTGGTATATAGAAAAGCCTTCCTTAACTCAATAGCACGGAAGCTTATTTTCACATAACCTCTGATAATACACAGAAGTCAGAAATAGACATGTCAGTTTATATTGGGAAAATACATGTATCCCTAATGAGATGCAGAATGGAATATTTTTAAGATGACTTGTATAAAGCAAGAGGTCCTCAAATTGTGCCATGATCAACCTAATCCAACTGGAGACTATGGAAAGAAATTGGCCTACACACCAGGAACACAAACAAGCACTGTGCCAGATTGTTGCAGAAGGATGATGTTGACGTGATTGAGCCAATAGGATAATAATAGGATAACAGCTGGTTTAGTTTCTTGAGAAGGTGCTTTGATGAACGCATGTTCTGGTCTCACATAATGGCCTGTGCACAATGCACCTCTAGCTGTACATATAGTGCAACAGAATGTTGCATCACATCGGATTCTACCATTTCTACTGTGGCCAAAACATACTTCTTAAACAGCCGAAGCAGCAAAACTACACCACCATGCGGCCTTACATACATGCTCTATACGTGATCACTTGACCCTTAAACAAGACAGCTGCACTGAAGAACAAAAGCAAGGACTGATGATAGTTGCGAATGCAACAACAACGTTTGGAGAACTGAAACTGCCTTTGACCATAGTTACCACCATTATGTGCAACATCAATATTCTTTTGTCTAGTTGACTCACTCTCCAAGAGGCCACTATTCCATAGGAGGTAACAACAGCCCTAAGAACTCAGGAAGTTGAAAAGATGTTTTAAATCTTAAAAGCATCATGCTTTAAATGTTTGGCTTTCCTACATTTCTGCAATGTACAGAGTTAAGCGCTCTGTGTGTGTCTCACATTTCAGCATTTCACCTGTCACACTTCCCACATTGTGATGTGTACTCACTTATGCCTTTGGTCTTGGGAGCAATTTTTTCAATGTCTTTTAGCTGAAAGACATCTTTCTGGAAAGAGTAAGAGAATGGGATAATATAATGCAATATTATAGGTAGTCTACTCATTGTATCCGAGATAATGTCATTCTATCATCTATCATCGTTACACAGCATCACAGTACACATGAAACAGGGATGTAAACGCATTTACAAACTAGATGTAAATGTACAATCATTAACATATGCATTCACCGCACATGCAAAACAGGATTCTGAAAGGGCTTTGGTTGCTATGGAAACCTCCTTTACTCTTCTCTATATGTTCGCAAGGAGATTCCATATGCTAGATCTACTATATGTACATACAAACAAATAGAACTGCGACCACTATTTACTGTTTTATTTACCTTTTTTTTGCAAATATATTTGCAATTGATCGCAATTATATTTTCAAGACTATGGATGAACGAGGAGAAAATACTTACCGTTTCGAAAAAAATCTCCATCATGCGACTTCTCTTCTCTTCCAAACTTAGCCCTTTCTTTTTTGACTGTAAAGTGAAATGAGTTAATACAAATTTTAGCTGACTTTTTGGAGGAATAATAATAACACTTGAATCATACCTATCAGAGGCACATTTGATGTGCAAAGTTAATAATCGACTGAGAAACTGAAGTCAACATTAGCACTGCATGGCCAACTACTAACTTTACTTCTACTTATCGGGGATGAGATCATGACGGGATTTGCAGAACTTCACCTACCATTTTGATGTTAAATAAGATCTGCTACTGTGTCCACATTATTTGTTTTATGGAAATTTATGATAACGTTAAGGCGTCGGAGGCCAGAATGTGCGTGTGTACAGATGGCCACCGTATTTCCCGCGGTAGTCTGTCAGTGATCAACACTCTTCCGGTTCCTACAACAAGAGGGAGGGGCCACAATTAAAAGGCTGGGCCAGGGGCATGGTTGATGTTTCGCGACCCAGCAGTGGAAATGCAAAATTACAACGTCCCGGGTTTGTTTAAGTGATGCAAGGGAGATTCAGTTAATGCGTATGAGTTTGCTTGTTAGGGTATATAGTAAGAAAATGCCATGTTTTGGTTGTAAATAGAGAGAGATACTGTATGTCTATAATGGGAAAGCGTGAGGAGGTGTGGTTATATTGGGGTTACGTTACAGATTATTTTTTTATAACTATTTTGAATTCATTTGGAAACGTTTACCCTTTCCAACATACCAGTTTTTGTCAGTCCTCTATGCGAAATCACCATTCCCCCATTGCCCCATGTAGGCTGTGTTGGGCGGCGGGCCTGCATCATTTCCGATAACACAAGTCAGAGACAGCGATCTATATAATGGTGTTATAGCTCCCTCTTGTGGTAATATGCTTTGCCAATGTCAAAATGGCATACAACACATTGTCGTCTCTAATAGCAATTCGTTTTATATCCTGATATGCACTCCATGAATAGTAGTAGCGTGGTGTAACAGGGTTAGAAATACTGTTAGTAGGATTAGAAATAGTATTAGTTTGAATTACTACAAAATTAATGTTTATTATGAAGATGTGTCGTTTTATTGCCACCTGGTGACTGAATGGCACAACTGCATCAAGTGTCCATTCTCGCGCACCGTACGCGCCTTCGCAGAGAAAGTTATCTGAGCTGGAGGTCTGGATAGATGCAGTTGGTTGACACGATTTGTGTGTCGCCATTCAACAGTCAACAGAGAATAAAGAGAACCAGCGTCAGATCGAGTCCTGTGTGGCGGTGTCATCCTTCCAACACTGTCGCTATCTACACAAGTGCGCGGTCGGACACAACCGGTTACAGTGGCTAGCTTTGCCTAAATTAGAGCACTATTTATTTACATATTCCCTTGTCTTACTTACTTATCTGTCTTACTTTTCTTACTACTTACTTACTTACTTACTTACTTACTTACTTACTTACTTACTTATACTTACTTGTCTTACTTACTTATATACACTTTTAGCAACGGGGGCTTCTCATCAGGGCTTTAACGAGGAAAGGTATTTCCATAGGGCATGTGGGCATGGACGCTTTTCCTCCGCTAAACTGATAAAGACCGCCGGCGCCGGGAAGCTGAGGAATTTTTGGGACGGTTTCTGTTTTGGTTCTAGTCCTTTGCACATACATCTTGCATTTGTTTTCACATAATACCTTTATTCCATATATATTGGAGAGATACACCTTCTGTGTCAAATATGTTGAAATAACTTATGACTAATAAGGTTCTCACGTGCTCCTTTCCGCTCAGAGTACTTTCCGTGGGGCGGGAATTCCCGGGGGTTTTACACACAGCCCCCCACCACTGCCATTTCCTTTCACTTTTGATTTAGACCACGACTGTATATAAGCTCGTTCAGACGGTGGTCCTAGACTCCTATTAATTAATAATCCAAAAATATGGATAAATCGGTTCTTCCTTGTCGGTGGAGTTTCTATCTTGTCGTATGCATGTTGGAAATGCTTTATGGGAGCGATAACGACTGTAAAGGTAGTGAGCTAGATCATTTTAAATAGGGCTAACGTTACCTATGTTGTTACTTTCATTTATCGTACGTCGACGTTAGTTCGTTTTTAATTATTTACATTACACATAGTGCAAATTGAATATAGACAATTAGGTTACAGAATAAAAACAAATCTGTTCTTGACGAATAACATGTCTTTTACTTCTTTCTCGTTTTCTCACAGGTGGATGTGCTATATTACCAAAGATCACCCCCTCCCGAATGGTTTTGGAGTACGGATCTCCATTCTCTGCCAATTGTTCACTGTGTGGAAACGGAACGTGCTATAAAGATGTCAAATGGGAGGCACCTTTGGGAAGCTTTGATACAGTTATTAACTTGGATAACGGAATAAACAATACGATCGTACAGTGGAATGTTAAAAACGCATCAGAATGGGGCATGAATGCCATGTGCTACGGTTTATTGGATCCCCTTGATTGTTGTACTCGTCTGCCTGTCACTTTATACAGTAAGTACCGTCACCATGACACTACAAGCTGCTCTTGATGGGATCTCTCAAAAGTAAGGCAGGAAGCAACACATGTGTTGTATGGTGTTCAAATGTTATTGACAAATATAGCGGAGGTTGGAATGGAACAGAGGCCATAGATATAGATAGAAGTGGTGACTCTCGAGAGAAAGCCCATGTCCTCTTATAAGTTACCGGTAACCGTTTTGATAATGACATGATGAACTAAAATAACTACTAACTAACTAACTATGCAAGGGCTTCCATCTGTGGGCCTTACGCTCAATCACCAACATTGTGTTACCTTGGGCGGTAGTAGTGACTTAACAGACATGGCAATCATCGAGTTTGACAATTTAAAGATAAGCCCTATTCTGCGTTAGAATCAGATCTTCCTTCTCATTACTGCAGGTGTTATTATGAGCAACTGGTGTCCGAGCTATCTGGTTCCCGAACGAGTGTGACATGCGTGATCGCGCTTCCCCAGATCATCCAGATGAGGCGGAGTTAATGTCTGCACATTCGTCCCAATTCCTCAAACCCAAACTTAATACCCGTATTTTATTTTGTTGTTGGAATATATGAGGTTTGCAATGCACAAAGGTAACCAGTTGTCTGAAACCAGCACAAGCCAAGATTTTCCCGGATACTGATGTAACGGATTAGTTATTCTGGGCGGTTGCTCAGTCAGTAGGCCTACTATGCCACGGTGGCGTTGGGGAATCCACTGATTCCCAAACTACCTTATACATCTACCTTATAAATATAGTTATAGTTATTTACAACAGGGACAATGAGATGAAACATACAAAATACGAGTAAGTTTGTGGAATTCACATGCACGCGTTCGGGAACCAGATAGCTCTGAAACCAGTTGACTCATAACACAAGTAGGTGAACTGCAGCGTGCTGGAGCTCACTTCAGTTTGTGTGTTTGCAGAACCTCCGGACAACGTATCCATCAGCTTTGTAAACCACACCGGCCCACTGCTTGAAGGACATCAGTACACTCTCCAGTGCCGTGTCCAGGACGTTGCTCCTGTTCAGAACCTCACCGTGGCCTTCTACAGAGGAGACACCATGCTGGGCTTGGTACAGTCCAGAAGGTACTCTGTGGCAACACCGGTGACAGAGACGTTCACCGTAAGCATCAACTCCAGCAGAGAGGATGATGGGGTCCAGTACTGGTGCGAGGCCAAGCTGAATCTGGGACCACAAGGACCAGCGCCACCTCCTGTGATGGAGTCACAGAAACTCAAAGCTATGGTATACGGTGAGTTCACCTGGCTAAGAGATGGAAAGGTAGTTGCCCAGCCCGCTCATCCAAGTAGAGAGCAGGCTGGGAAATATTGTTTTTTATTTTAGTTATTATTTTGAATGCAAGGGTTAAGGTATCTAACCCCATACCTGAAAACTATTAATAAAACCATAAATCCGGGAGTGCCATCTTATGCATTGTCCTGGCCATTTAGTTATAATTAATGTTTATATATGAAAACATTTTATTCTGGAGTTGATTTGATAACTTATGCTGTCATATCCCTTCTTTATAGGAACCTCCAACGCTAACTCGGGACACTTCATACTGAGCGTTCTTCTCCTGTCCATCCAGTTCATAGTATCAAACCATTCTATGTAACAGAATGCTGTTTTGGATTGGATAAGCCCTGCCTATTGCGAACAGAGGAAGATATATGATTGGCTAAACCATCAGACTCCATAACGTCAAGAACATTTCCCTGCCAAATGGACCCTCTATATGGATATTGTGTGTATTTTCCAGTTACCCTGTTCCATTCGTGAGGTGCCAGAACTAGACCATTTTTATTTAGAAATACCATATTCCATAAAGATATCATTCAGGTACACATTTTAACACAGCTCCTGTGCAAATTGCTTGTACAACATTTGTGCTTATTTCATGTAGGATATTTCTTTAAAAGTTAACTGTTAATACGGAAATGTAATAGAAACATAAATTAGACTCCGGTTGTTGTCTATGCATTTGATGTCACCAGTTGTCTATCTTGTTTTTCCCTTGCAAATTAACATGTTATTACAACCATTTCCTTAACATACCAATATTTGATTGATTGATATTTCATTGATTTTAATTGATCAATTAAAAGTCAAGAAGGCAAGAATTGATTAACCTCCTTTCATCAAAAAACATGACTTGGCCATGATTTTGCCATCGAATTAACTTTTTGAATGAAATATATAAATGGTTGGTACCTTATAGTGAACCAAAAAGCAATAACCATCAAAAATAAAAATGTATCATGCCATTAATTAATTTTATTAGTGCTCAGGGTGGATTCAGTTATTACCGTTACCATACAGACAAACAATGAAAACATTAAAAAAATAAACGTTTCATGGTTGTGAACCATTTGTTATGACTTTAAAGTGAAGACAAGTCTGTTGGTCATTGGGACGGACAACACAGTAGCGCAAATTAAAGAAACCCTTACCAGTTAGCTTTATTGTATAATATTTAATAATATTTATCTAGAATCAAAGAAAAGGCATTATATTCAATATGGCAAGAAAATACTGGGAGTACCACTTTGATCCGGTTATTAATTTATATTAATGATTGATTAATCCGACTGTTATGATCGTTATTTTGACAGTTCTGTGAACTCCATTTGGAAAATATGATGTTTTAGAGTTACATTTGCATGCGTGTTCCAATGTCTTGTTCTTCAAGAATATTGGTCCGGTCTAGAAAATAAATACAAATTATAGCAAATATGAAACTGCGAAATCCACTTCATTGCAATGCACTGCATCATGTAAAAGCTCACACAAACTCACTGTGTGCAACATGGTTGCGTTCTTCCGGTGAATGGATGGTGGTGCAGTCATCTGCCAAAGCCTGGGAATTGAGCAGCCTGTGGTACGGTGGCTTCATAGAGGTGGCACTTACCAACCCCTGGGAAACTTACAGGGCTGGACTGAGGAGCAGAGGGAGGAAAGGGCGGACTGTTGAGGTCCGAGTACTTGCCCTTGGCGGAGGAAGCGGCCACAGCCTTCAGTTTCTGGGAAATTGTGGCATTGAAAAGTAGTCCTCGGGCAAGCGCTTGTTCCGCCAGCAGATCCAGTGGTGAATGGAGGGAAGCAGCAGTCACAGAGTCGGAGTCACGCTGTGGTTTTTCTGCCGTTTTGGATGGTGTTGGGGGTTCTGAACCAAGCCTTTTGACCCCGTTACCCCCCGTTAACCCAGAGACATTGGGAGGGGTGTTAGCGGTAAGGACTTCATTCGGATTCGTCTTGTCGGTGTACAGGGAGAGGGCTGAATTTACGGGTGAGCTAGCACTGCGGCCATGGCCCTCAGATGATTCAGCGGACCCATCCGGGAAGTTAGGGCCACTGTTGATGGAGGCCATTTTTTTCTCCAACTTTGCTTTTTTCAGACTTCTGCTTTACAAGAGATTATCAGAAATGTAAGCCTATTAAAAGGGCAAGTTTTGTTTTTATAAAAAATGTATTGTACTTACACTGAGGAAGATGATTGACCTAGAAATTTCTTGCTCTCTTTTAGCAGTAGCCTAAAAGCAAATCGTAGTACGTATATATTTAAACGGGGGAGTTACAGACTTACATTTTTGGATGTAAATAGTTAATTTTGCCAGGGGTAAAAACATTAAATAAATAGACATAGATGACATGTTAAAAAGTGAAGATAACTAAATTACCTTGGCTGCATCCATCCTTTTGGCCATAGAGTTTTTATCTCGTTGTCAAGGAAGTTTTTCAGGTACTCTTCCATTTCTTGATTCTCAATCTTTTCCGTTTCATATCTATCCATCTTTGCTTTTACCACAAGGCACAGACACTCTCTGCTTGTACATGCGTGTTAAGTACAGAGAAAGAAATATTACAACAACAAACAATCCGTTTCAAAGCAGAACAAACACAAGATTCATTACAAGATGACTGGACTGGTAAATTTCTTAGAGACCAAGTTCCCCCTTTGGCCTTATGTATCCAAAAAGCTAAGCCTCTTGAGAGGAAGCCATTTGTGTATGAAATTAAAACAAACGACAGGCAGCTGTGTTAACCATGTCTTTTCTTGCTCAGACCTGATCTCCTCATTCCATTTGAACTTCTTCTGGGGACCCCTCTTCCCGATTTTCTCCTCCCCCTCATCCTCAGAGCCCACGTTCACCCTCTGTTCTCGGGTCTTTTCCTCAGTGCCCCTAACAAAAACAATGAGGTGAGTGAAGCACTAGGGATTCCTGAAATCAACATTCAACATTAGGAATTCCTTCAGTGTCACAATTAGAGACACTACAAATGTCTTTACACTACTTGGCCATAATTTACTGGCCGAATGAGGAAACCCTTGATGTCATTACTAAATTTAAAGGACTGAGGCAAAACCTCAGCTATGAACCAATCCAATCCGCCGTGAGTGAGCGTACTTGGTGGACTTGACCTGTGCGTGTGCCTGCCGGTTGTCATGGAAGCGGGCAATCTGCTCTGGCATCACTTTGCCAATTGCTTCCCTTAACGTCTCTAAAGGGTCCTGCAATTTTTGGAATGAAAACATGATGAGCGTTGTCCCTGTATGGCAGTTAAGTTTATGTGCAACTAAACTTGAATTTCCACTTCTATATTGACAAACTATTGCATGTTCCAAAAGTTGGCTTGGAGTCACTAAACCAAATATAAGCTTACCAACTTTAGGTCTCCAATCCTCCTTTCTAGTTTTGGTGAAGGGCCTTCAGGTGGGGCACCGTGCTGAGGTACCAAGCCGCTTTTGAGCTCCGTCTGAGGCTGGTCCTGAAACAGAACTGTGGACTGGTTCTGGACATCTGCACTGGCTGGGGAAGCCATGATTGGAAGCATCTCTGTGGCGTGCTGAGGCGTTTTGAGCTGGGAAACATCTTCAGTGGCGTCTAACAAAGAGTCCAAGTCTATGTCAAAGTCGAGCGTCACAGCAGCTTGGATAAGGGCATGGTCATTAGTGGAGCCGATCAGACTGAGCAGCGGATCGGCCGATCCAGCCCCTCCACCCCCTCCCGCATCTGCGGGACACATTGGAAACCTTGATGTGCCAAAAGACTGCCTCCCTTTGCCCTCCCGCATCTGCATTTCCCTCTCCTTCTGTCTTCGAAACTTCTTTAGCATGTTTGTGACACTCAAAGGGCCAGTAGAAGTCTTCTTTTTATTTTTTTTCCGTTCTTCAAACTCATTTTCTGATAAAGCACTGCCAGGAAGAACAAAACGGGAGCCATTTTGGTCATTGAGTTACCGACCTGTGTCAACGTCAATACCACATTGGGGGCCTAATATCCCAAGAAATGGCATGTCTTGTGTAAACCTCTCACCCTTCCATGGAAATGGTAATCCCTGTCCTTTTCAGTTTTTCACCCTGTTCTCTGCGCCTCTTTTTGGGTTTATCCGATCCTTCAACCAATTTACGCTTCTGAAAATGCAAATATTTCATTAACAAAATAACTTTTCGACAAGTTAGCAGACGATTTTATCCGTCTTACCATTAAGTGTGTCACTGATTTTAATTGATGTCATTAATGAGCAAGCTACTCAAGGTACTCTGGTAGACTGCAGACATTGGTGTTTGAACCCAGAATACATGGTATTCAGAGGCAAGTCATATTGTTTTTATAATCTTGCAAATGTTATAAAATACTTGCATGGTACCACAATGCACCAGATACCTTTGGAGGCTTTAGTGTGATGCCTCTCGTTGTGAGATCTTCCACCTCAGTGTCGGAAACCTGGCGAAAATGAAGTACGCCAGAGTTGACATAGAATCCTCCATGTTTGGTTGTGAGGGAGGCTGGTACAAGTTCATCATACTGGAGAAAACACAAGGGTCACATTGGGAATACATTACGATCTTTAAGTCCAGCACGAAAAAACACCTCTTTTGTCTAGGTATAGTTAAAATCATGTCAAATAAACAGAAAGGCAGACCGTGTACAGTAGAACAACATTCTCAACGGCAACTCCAACAAAAATGTTTTGCAGCATGACATTTTTCACAGTTTTGATAGAGGTTTCAACCAAGGACATTCGTTGATAACTGTTATGAAATTGGGATTGATTCAACAATATTTCCATAACTTCTAAAAACAAACTGCCCAAAATAAACGAATCTTCCTCACCGCCTCAGAGTTGTCAATGAAAGAGTCTTCATCATCGTAGCCATATCCAATATCAACCAAGTCTTGGATGCGGTCCTTCTTTTTCTTCTTCACCTCAACCTGTAGGTTAAGCATTAAAAGCATTAAAAGTTGGTTTCCAGGAACCAAGTGAGGACAAAAATGGTTTGTAAAGAACAAACAAAATACAAGTTGAACTAATAAAATCAATTTAAAGTCATGCAAAACATGCAAGCTAGTCTACCAGACTTATATGTTGGGAGAATATTTATGATTTAAAAGGTGGGTTTAAGAGAGCCACTTACATATTTATTCTCAAATTGTCTGGCAATGGCAGCCAGTTCCTCATGGTATGGAGATTCTTGCTCCTCAGATTTGTTCTGAGCTCCATCTTTTATGACTATGGAGCCACTCTGCTGAAAAATGTATAAAAACCACAGCAGCATTATGATTGACATCTTCAACATTTAGCCTAGCGAACTCTGCCTCAGTGGAACTTTTGAATGAATGGTATTGGCTGTGTTTTACAGGCAAACCGATGGCCCACCTGGCTGTTCTCCACAAGTTCAGTATAGCTAAACTCGGGAAAGGCGCGTTCGTCAGATTCGAATAATTTGAGAACGCATCTGACAGTCGATTGAGATTGAGCGACTTCTGAACACTTTCCCTCAGCCTCCGAGAGAGCTACCGATGCAGGCGCACTGGGTGCTGAATTTGTGTGCAACGTTGACTTATCCTCAGTTGGAAAACTAGAGAAATCGCAAGGAAATGTGGTCAACTGCACTCTTCTTACGTCGGCCATGATCGTTGTAACGTGAAGTGGGGAGAACAGCGCGTGTCTGCATATACCAAAACGACCTGATTGTTACAACATTCCGTGCAGCTGCGCTCTAGGAGCGCTGCACGGCTGCTGCTCGCCACTTCCGCTCTGGTGAGATTGATTGAATGAACAATAGGTAGCCCTACTAATACTTAATGAGCGTTACAAATATTTAAGTATATTATAGTCAATCAAAGTAAGTAGCCTAATTAAGAGTATCTAACATCCTCAGCCCCCCTTTTCTCTCTTTCTCGATCTCTCCATCTCTCGCTCTCTCTCTCTCCAAATGAACCAGCCACCATACAGAATATTGCTCATCTTTCTTTCTTTCTTTCTTTCTTTCTTTCTTTCTTTCAATCTTTCTTGGCTGTTTATTTGTGAGTTGAACTGCATTGTATTCAAATGACCACATGAAGGCGCTCGAGATTTACAATGACAATGACTGTGGTAAATGGGGGGTCTATCTATCTATGTATCTATCTATCTATCTATCTATCTATCTATCTATCTATCTATCTATCTATCTATCTATCTATCTATCTATCTATCTATCTATCTATCTATCTATCTGTCTGTATATCTGTCTGTCTGTCTGTCTGTCTGTCTGTATATCTGTCTGTCGGTCGGTCGGTCTGTCTGTCTGTCTGACTGTCTGCCTACATTAAGACATTTAGCGCATTTGTGAGGCAACATAATTTTGTGTCTAAAACGATAGTCCTACAGTTGAAGTCACGAGAAA
>OMKX01108490.1:0-14279 GCA_900302425.1 Brosme brosme
TTCCCTCGCGCAACTGGGGGCGGGATTCCCTCATGTCACCAATGGATACGTCATTGCGATTCCCCAAAAAATTCTGGCATGCCAAACGTTTCGTCGTGGGGTTTTCGAACGTCGCAGACGAAAACATCGCAGATCGCAAGCATGTCACATTACAAGACCTCGTCTCGTCGCCGACTTTTCAAAATCGTGTACGACTCGCAAATCTGTCTGCGACGAACGAATCGGGGCAAAATCGGGCTGAAATCGTGTAGTCTGAACCAGCGTGATGAGATCGTAAGTGAGACATCATATTTGATGTGTTACCTCCGGAGTAGCCCACAGTTGCAGAGCAGTGTTTGCACACTGTGCTTTGTTTGTTAGTCTTCTTGCCTTCGCCATCGTACTCAACGCTGTACCCAAAATGTTGCCACACCGCAGATTAATAAGAAGACGGTGCTTCTTCAAATTTCCGTTTCTCTGTGTCGCTTTCACTCGCCATTGTCACGTTGCAACAGAGAGGGCAAATTACTTTATTTACCTCAATCAGTCCGAGCAGATATTTGCATAGAGAGCGCTGATTGGCTCCGGATAATTCGAATGGGGTCTCCTGTTACTCTGTACAATGCGGCAACGCACGTGTTTCAGAACCAGGTTTTGAAAATGAAAGTGAATGCCCGGCATACCGTGGTCCCGCAGAGTGCCGAACCGTACAGGGCATACCGTAAGATACGACGATATAACGTATACCGTTGCATCCCTAGTGAATAACAGGTAGCGTTAAACACACTTGTTGTTCCCACTAGTTATCCAGGATGTGCACAATGTAATTTTGTGTTCTAGGCTGTAATACAACGCGAAAATGTAAGGAAAGCTTTCAATGCCCGACATTGCCTGCTGGGCTTTATTGCCAAAAGACACCAGTTTGCTTATTAGAAAGCTTTCATCAGTGCCAACTGGGCAATTGTTGATTGCAAAGGTTTTTCCTGCCTTATAGGTTGTTAGCTTGCTTGTTTTAGACCAAAACTTCTTACTGCTGCTTTAAATATTTTTGTAGCTGGTGAGAATGATAATGACCCAGACATTAGCCATGAGGAGGCTAGGACTGCTGAAAAGACAGGTAGAGAGCTTATGATGTTCACAGTGTAGAATTAAAGGTAACCAGTGCTCCATCAAGTATAGCAAAATAACATTAATGAATCGAGTCAATCAATACAGCTCATTTAACATTGGCCTACATTAACTCAATGGGATGGATAATAAAATACATAAAATAAATTAAACAAATAAAAGTTAAAGTTGTTTAATTAATAGCTGCTTTATATCCCTGTTAAATATGAGTAGCATAATAAAAAGTACAGGATAGTAATAACTGTCGCTTAATTTATTGGATTTCCTTCACCAAGAAAAAAGTGGCCTGGTCTTGGGCTTGAAACCCCCGGGCTGAAAAAAAAAAAAATGTCTCCACTCCGGCCCTGGTGGAGGGGCTACTCACAGGTGGTCTGTTGTCAGTGTTGGTGAGAGAGCGAGTAAAAATCGACATGATGCGCGCAGCTTTATGATTTTAGCCATTTAAAAAAGTAAAGTATAGTCAATGTATGGGAAAAACTATCGATCGCAGATGTCGTCGTTCTCTCGGATAGATACAAAAAAGAAAAATGCTACAATGGGACGCAAAATATACTTGGCAGCCGTTAATATACCTGGGCAGCCTGCCCAGGTATAGTCTATGTGTGGGAAACACTGCATTGCTTGGTGGCTGGCATGGGCCACTTGTCATAGTAGGTCATATTAAGCAAGATCTATATATTTAAATATATCAATAAATTACATCTCGACTGAATTAGTTTTCATGTGTTGCCCTGGAAGTTAGGGGGTATTAGATATGACGTCATTGACATGCAACCTCACCAAATGTAAAGGACCATTACCTTGAATAAAACTACAGATTTCTCTGGGTTTGAAAACAAAATATATAACATAGGTCTAGTCGTTTTAAGATAATTTAATTTAGCGAAAATGTTATATATTATACCTTTAAGACAACCCAACTTCTTCTCACCTCGTTGTGCCTGCATGGCTTGTGTGCGTGGGTGTGCGCGCCACATGCGATACATGTGTGACACTATTTGGGCTACTATAATAGTATTGTCGAAATGTCCATGTTATTTAATGTTTGTGTTGGTTAAATGGCTATTTTAACTCTCGATCGATGTATCAGTCGATTGAATAGGGTATTGTTCTCTTGCTGTTCTTTTATTAGGTGGAAAGAGTGGTAACTGTAAATTTTAAAATCTGTTGTGCTCTTGCTTTCTCTTGGAGAGAGTCCCGTCTTGGGCTATATTTTGCGCTACATATTGCCTTAATGATTTTCCCACTCCAGCCTTGGCGATGAGACTCTAGTCGTGCTGTTATCTGAACACCACAACGCTAGAATTTTCACTGGCCGTTGTATTATTAAAGTCAACAATATAAACAACAATACCAATAAAAACGTTTGTTTCACCTTGTAATCCTCTTTCACGTGGCCCTTCATGGCCAGTTTAATGTCATCCACACAGACTCCTCTGATCCCTTCCAAGCCCATGGTGTCGTTGAAGACAAACGGGTAATGTTGTCCTGGCTTCTCTTTTTGGATTTGATAGGTTTTGTACTATTAAAAGGCAAATGGAATTTCCATTGTTAAATATGCATTTGTGTATTTCTGATGCAGTAATTCATGATGATATTGATGCAGCAGATATAAATGTAATATGTATATATATAATATGATATATATATATATATAAGTAGTAGCAGTTTTGGATCAAAGAAGTGTGAGCCTGTGAGCGTGTTTCTAAACATCCTACAACCAGCTTTAGTTATTTTTAATTGCACAGAAGGATCAGTAGTTACTTATCAAGGTGATAATGGAAGGTGTGTGAGAACTTTTTCCTAAATGATCTTACATTGAGGGTGAAAGTGGGCCTGTGGATCTTGGCTGGTTCTGGGTTAGTTAGCCCACAGCTATTGACATCTGCAGGTACGGTTATCCTGTTTCGACAAATACTGTCAACAGAATTTATGAAACTGGATTTTCCACTTCCAGCTGGGCCACACAGGAGGATTCTAAGATGCTTGATGTTGCCACTTTCAAGACAGAATGACTTCAGCTTCTCCAGCTCGACCTTTTTATTGCTGTTTTAAAGAAATGAAAGACTTGAATTAGAAACAATATCTAAACCTTCCAACGATAAAAGCATGACATCAACAATACTGTTTTCAACATTTCAGGTGGTCTGTTGGATGATGCGTGCCTAATCATTAGATTGACATTTTATTCTCAAACCTCAAAATCCAAATAAGTTATATAATTATATTATTGTGATGGGTGGACCTAGGACCGAGTAGTGCTGGGCCTGCCCAGGCAAATTCAGTGAGGTTCTAAAAGAGGAGGAGCTCACTGAGGAGGCCATTTCGAGGATTTCGATATGCGACACACACATCCGAAAAACACCACAGATAAACCCACACACATCTAGAGCCACATAACATTGATATCAGTCAACGAGGAGCTGTATCGCCACAATATTGAATGAACAAGACATGATGAAACATAACTCAGGTAGGGATGTAACGGTTACCGGTGTAACAGTAAACCCTGATAAAAATGTTGACAATAACAATTACCGTTTTCATTTCAAATAAAATTATTATCTCGGTGGATTACCGCGGTGTGGAAACCGTGTTTAATCCTTCCCAGCTCCATCCGAGTCTCCCGAAGTTGCCGCGCAGGTGCACTGTGTTGCCTACAACATGCGTTTAAACTTTCTTGAGGTTGGAATCATGGCGGAAGGAGGAGATGACAGCGCTCAGGACGTCTATCAGCCCTCTTAGAGGACTAAGTCTGAAGTATGGGCATATTTTGGGTATTATAAGAATGCCGAGGGACAGTTGATTGAAGACAGTTATCCTGTCTGCAGAACGTGCAGGAAAAAGGTTTCTGCTAAAGGCAGCAAAACGTCCAATCTCATGACTCATCTCCGTGACCATCACCCACAACTTTATAGCCAATGCAAGGTAAGTTAACATTAACGTTTTAGCTGAAATGCATGGTGTGGGGACTTCGGGTTGAGGGAGAATGCAATGATCCGTCTGTCTAACTTATTAACTTGTCAATAATGTATGTAATGTAATGAAGCCTAAGTGCAGCGCCCACCGCCAGCGTATGTATTTAGAATGCATCTAGCAGCTAATATTCTAAGCTAAACAGCTAAACTTGCATTCACGATGAGACAGGGAAACAGTGAAAACAAGGCATTATTTAGCGCTAGTTGAAGGCATCAAAAATGCCATAAACTTCATTTTTTGTACAATTTTAGTTGATAGTGACTAAGTTTATATTACCATATGTCATTAAATGGACGTTGGAATCAACCAAATACGAGCTAGCAGCTAGATCAGCTAAATGGCGCTAGCAGATTTGTTTACCTATGACAACGGTTAACACTACAAAGGAAAGGAAAGGCATGCTTTTAATCAGCAATGCCATAAACGTTTGCTGAAATGAATGACATGGTACCAGAAAGATTCTACCTAAAATCCATTGTTGTTCAGTGCTGGAGTGTGGCGCTAATCGGGACACTTTTTCTTAACCTTAGCCTAAGAATAGACGGATGCCCACTTGCGTTTATTAAACAGTAGTAGATTACAGTATTTTATTGCATGCATTTCTTTATTTCTATAAGATTGCATAATTTATTTGTCCAAGTTCAGTAAATGGTTTAATTCTAGCGAAGTTGGGTAACTTTAATTTACTAAGTCACGGGGTGACGGTCTGAACCACGTGTCTTTGAAAACACGAAACATGATTTGCCCTGTAAGATAATGAATTTCTAGCCGATTGTTTTCTTTTGATTTAGCAACAAAAACAGCCATAGGCAAAATCGTATGTATATTGATATGAATGGTAGCCTAATGATAATAACAATTAATTAAAGCTGCAAGCAGCATTTATCGGGGGCCAAGACTGACGCAGACCATTAAGACCCTGACAGACCATTAAGACCCTGACGCAGACCATTAAGACTCTAACTCAGACCATTAAGACCTTTTGTTTGCATACGGTCGACAATGCTGGAAAAGCCTCAGCTTAGATCTGGTGATGCGCGAAAAAACTTTCATGACCATACGTCAAAAGGCTGAGGAGTTATGCTTCTTTAAAGTTTTTGATCGATCGCTGTAGCGCCCCCTATTGTCCTATTTGGATGAGCTTTAGCCTGGTTAACCTTGACCTATGTTTCTTTATGTTTACCAAGTTTGGTGATGATTGCCCTAAGTCAACCCCGCCTTTAGGCACCTAACATTGATTGGGCTCATTTGGCCGCCCGGCGGCCATGTTGTTTCAGGTTATGGGTTCCTTAGGATAAATTGTTCATCGTGAGGAGAGGCAAATTACAACAAAATTTCATGACCATAGGTCAAAGGGGTAAGGAGCTCTGCTTGTGTCTTTTTCCTGTGTTGTTGCTCTGCAAGATCAAGGTAGGGTGGTAGGGCTGCAGGCCTTCAGCAATATGGTGACCATCTTTTAGCTGTAGGCGAATTGACAGCAGAGGAAGGTTGCTGTGACCATATCTGCTCTGATGTGTTATCTCACTGAGAACAACCTCCAGGAGCTGCTGGCGAATGTCGAGTTGGTGGACCCTAACCTCTTAGATGGCGGCGTGTTGAAGTTTGAGCACAACACAACCAATATTATTAGCCGCATAGAAAGGGTCAATGAGGAACGGGAGGCAGACGAGAATGGTGTGTGTGTCTACGAAGTTGTTTTATCATGTTTATAGTTACTGCCAATAGTTGGGGTGTAAACAAGCGTACATCTTGACTTAGGTTACCCACATTGCCGCCCCTCCTTTGTACTGAAGGCCTGTCGGTCCTCAAAAAATCTTATCAATGTCACTGTCAACGCCTCATTAGATCGCAGTTACCTCTGGTGTTTTTCTGTGGCAGTCCAGTTGTTGTTTTGATATGGCAAGTTCTGCACCGAAGCGCGCTAGGGTGGTGGAGGAGGAGAATGTAGTTCAGGGCTACTTGCACGGCGTGTCTCCTGTTAAAATATCGGCCAAGAACTTAAAGTACTTTAACTGCGTCGTGCAGACGTCCCGTGATGGCTACCGACGAGGCGTCGTGTTTTAGTCTATGGTTTATATTTGTCATTTTGGCTAACAGGGTTTGTTACACTAGCTGCATTGGCTAGCCGAGTTATTTTTGCATTCGCTTGGAAACCATGTTGCTTTATGTGTTCGCTAAATGGTTGGCCTTCTATGAAACGCATGACGATTGTCACGTCGCCATTTTGTAGAGGGAATGTGTAGTTGCCTCATGCCGGGCACCATCTTGTAAGACAGTACCAACAGAAGCAATGACCTGTAAACATGGCGCGTTCAGCACGGTGTGACGTGAACTAGACATTCCGTATGAACTTCACTTTGGTTGTTGCTCTCTCCTCTCCCAAGAGTTTGGTGTTATGCATCTATTGTTTAATGCGATATTTATCATGCATGCACCGTCTTATCATGAAACGTTTTTCTTTATGTCGAATATTTACTTTTGAAAGTATCCTAAAGGCCTAACATTTCGAGGTGGGGGTGGGCGGGGTTCGGTGTTGGTAGTATAATGGTATAACTGGTGGCTTGCATGGACATGTATGGTAATCGTGTGGTTGTCTTTTCGGCTCTACAGGCTATGGCGGCGATGAGTATGACATCCAAGTACATCGTGCGTCCACGCTGGAGGTGGCGGTGGCACTGGATTTTGGGTGCAAGGAGCCCAGTGACAGCAGCACCTTGACTGTGGCGCAGTTGGCTGGCCTCCAACCTCACCAGAAAGTAAGTGGTTCAATACTTGAGAACCACAGAAATGAGAACCAACTTCAAAGCCAAACGTGTATGCCAGGTATGGACCTTCCATATTAAATATGAGGGATAAGCAGATAAGCATGTGGTGTCTTTTTCCTGTGTTGTAGGTTGGAAAGATCAAGGTGAAGGTGGTGTGGCTGCAGGCATGCAACAACATGGTGACGGCCTTTTTCGTCCGAGCTGGAGGCCAAAGACTGCCATGTGGCTGACCACACAGGGAAAATGAAGGTGGTGTTGTTGGAGGCGCTCATTGGTCAGCTGGCGCAGGGCGTGTCATACGTGTTGACGGACCTGTCGGTGCGTGACTAAGGAGGGTTGTCCCTGACGACCACAAAGACGACTACAATCAGAGTCGCAGAAGAGGAGGTCAAAGTGCCGGAAGCGGTCGAGAGGCAGCGGATGGAGGTGGAGCAGGAAGTGCTAGCCACGGTGCGGGGCCCAGTCAGTGGGGTCCAACTGACCGGCCGCGGCAGCCAGAAAAGGCAGCAGGCCTTCAATGCAAAGGACCGGAACCAACGCTGCGAGGCCTGTGGCCTCCTGCAGAGCCTATGCCTATGCCTGAGATGACGTCAAACGCGTCATTTGACGCGTCAAACGCGTCATTTGACGTCATCTCAGGAGAAAATTAGATCAGGAAAGCTGGGCCAAGCGAAGACTGGGTTAAAAAAATAAAAAAATAAATATATTACAAAAGCGATTTTATAATGATAGAATTCCGGTTCTGAATCGGTGAAGTGTCCCTTTAAGACGTCTTATCTTGGCATGTTATCAACGCAAATGGCCTATCGCAGCCAACAGGTAGGGATTAGGAAAATAAATTTGCATTAAGCTAATGATTTATCTAACCATGCCAAAACTGCATGGATTGTATGCTCATCGTCCGATGTTGCTATTCTAGTCCGAAATTGATGCACAACATGCTACTCTGTGTTGTTGTTCGACATCACCGGTAAAACTCATCATGAATATTTATGACTGCCATGATTCAAGGTCCCTCACTGGCCACAACCAGAAAATGCACGTTAATGTGTCAATTCTTGTTCTGTTAACACTTACCACTACTGAACTCTAGTGTGAACGGGACATTTCTAAGACGTTTTTTGTTCAAATGGCCTTTTGTAGATGACGTGCATTAATTTACAAACACCCAATCTTAATCTGCAAATTGCTGTTTAGTGTGATATTATTCTATAGCAAATGAACAGGCTATTTAAATAAAATGAAGTATTCTTGAAGTGTAGAGTATTTTATAGTTAACGACATGCGTTAACTATACATCACTATACATCACTCTTTGATTTTGTGCACACCTAAGACAAAATGCTAAATACGAGGATTTTGCTGAGTCAGAAGTAGCCTATATATTAAATAAAACATTTATTTCCATACCCACTTTCATTCAAAATAGGAAAAAGTCAAACTCATGCCGTAACCTAGCAATGAATGTCTTAGCTTTGAAATGCCTCATTCCACACTTCTGGCAAGTGAAATAATTTGAAGCAATAAGATTCCACATTCATATAATAATCGATTAAATACTGTGATTTTACAACTGATGAGTAGAAAATATTTAGTATTATTTGAGCTTTAGAGCCAAATTGATTAATTGTTCATAAATGATAAATGAATCGGGATTAAATGTAATTTTAAATCGCACCATAACCATAACAACACAACCACAAATAGAATAGAAGCAAAAGCATTTCAATGAGAAATAGTACTTACCCCCATTCCACGGTTCTCCAGGGTGGTGTTAGTTCTATTGGCATGGAATCATATGGAAAATAATAATTACACCAAGCAAACATAGTAAACACATTGTTTGAAAACTGTCAAAATAGTAGTGGAAGTTGCTTCATTGTATTTCATGGTAATTTATTTATACGTTCACTGTGATAGAAAACATAACTTACCTGCTGGTTATGTTTCAGAATAAATAACACTGTTTTCAGTATTGAACTGTACTGTAGGCCTACTGTAGTGAAGTTCACTCTAGTGAAGCACTGTATTGATCAGATGAGGCCCCCAATTGTTAATAACCTGATGGAATAGAGCTCAACGGTGACCGCCCCCTTTTTTTGTGCTTTTTAAGACATCGCGGATAAAACATGTTTTTCTTTAACTTTTACTTTAACTTGTGGCTTCTACAGGAGCATATACCATCGTTTCACAATCTCTTGGCTCGCTGTAAGTATACCTTGGATGGTTACGACATTATGGCTAATAATCAAAAACTCTATGCAGAATATGATTGGGATTTTCACTTCCGTAACCACACTGATGCGCTCTATTAGCTCAGCTTAACTAAGTTAGCTAACTCGGGCACATTTACATCGATGTGGAAATTGAAAAGTTGATGAATGTAGACTAGCCCTGGTCAACATTCACAGTGATAAACATGACGACTACAGCATTTACTTGTTTGAGAAAGACTTCATAACACCAAACAAAAATATGGTCGACATGACGATCACCAAACATTTGACATTCTATGTATAATGTTCACTCACCAGAGTACGAACCCCCCATATTGACTAAAGCCAAGCCAGCCGCCCGACACTCACAACTCCGTGGTCAAGACTGTAGGCGTATTCTGTCCTTTATGGCAAATGCATTGACACTGCCAAGCGTCAGCTGACAGGGAGAGTAAAGCGACTTTCCGTATGTGACTACTTCCGGTTTTCAAAATAAAGGGTTAACACAGGGCAGAAACAAAAACTGCAGTGCCTACACACTAACACCAAATCAAGCATTTTTTACATTTCGTCATTTTAGAGAAAGAAAAGTCCTATATTATTACATTGAAATGACTTTATTTCTGAAACTTGCTGTAAAATCACATTGCTACTTACGTTCTGACAATGGCAGATCAGGACAGCTCTGACTATACACTTACCCTAAATCAAGCATTTTTACTGTTACTGTTTTACTGCTTTAACAAGTTGATAACGAAATATCAAAATAAATTGGCTGTCCACATTTAATCATTTGGGAAATGATTTGATAATAGTAAAGATTTTTGCAATTATCTTACGTTAGCCGTCAATGTTGGTTCAAAGTTATTGGCCAGTGTTTTCTATAATCTTAAAATCTTGAATTATGTCCAATTTATATTATAATATAAATAAAAACATAAAGGTAATTTTTAAGAAACATTGTGGTGTCCAGTCGCTGACCAGTCGACATCACTTTGTTTTATTTATCCTAATATTTAAATGTTGTATTAAAGTTCAACAACAACAGCAACATTCAAATCACACCATTGCACAAAAAAAAGTGCCGGGTTATATCTGTAACCACATTGTTGGGTAAATGATGCTGGGTCTAATTCTGGGTTGCTTGGGGTACTGTGAACACACTGTTGGGTTGCTCATGTTGGGTCAAAGGGGTTGTAAGGGGTTTATTTGTGATGGCCAAAATAACCTAACAAACACACCACATATACAGTACAGATATAGGCACACGTTAAGGCCCGAGGTGAAGGCCACATGTCCCAACGATAGGGGCCTTCAGATGCTCACACAATGCACACACTCATTCGAATCCATGTGCTGATAACACTCGGCCACAGCCCGGGGTGCTCAAGGCCAGGCAGGTGCTCTCGAGAAACTCCCACACCAGCCTTGACACACACAACTCGCAACACACAATTCGCTAGAAGAAAACACATAAGACTGATACACCCAGAAGGACATTACGCTCATTTGAAGCAGAACCTCTACAGAGGCGAAGCTCCGGACGGCTCCGGACGACCTCAGCGCTGTTAGGGACTTAGACATTTTCGCTCGATCGATCTCTTACGCTCTATAGCTCAGTATAACCTTTATCACCTTACTAAATAAATCCGAGGCCCTCGTGCCGACAATTTTATCTCCTCTCCGTCTCAGTTTATCTGTTCAAGTAACTAGGCAGACTATTTTTCCCAACATTTGCAGCGGAACCGCTGGTTCCCAGTCCGCACATTAACGTCTTGCCGATGTCGGCCCAGCGTGTGCCTGCCCGACATAAATGCGTCGGCGCGATGTTTTAGGGAGATGCGTTTGCTAATCGGCACAATGTCGGGGAGACGGTGGCATTCGACTGATGGCCGACAGTGAGCCAACGTTCACCCGACATAATGACCCGACCGTAACCCGAGCAAAACACAATGACCTGTGCAGCGTGATCCCACTAGAGCGAGGAAAGCATTCGGACGGCTTGGTCTCCCATTGACTTAAGACTGGAAGAGCTGATTTTCGGCTGCATCGCCGGAAATCAGCCCTTTCAAAGTTAAGTCGAAGGGAGCGAGGCGTCTGAATGCTTTCACTGCTCCAGTAGGATAACACCGTTATATTAGGTCTTATTATTAGGTCAAAACTACATATATCACTTTGACACTTGCACTTTCAACTGAACACACACTAACTACATAAATGGACTGACACTTTTACTGACATAGTACTTTCACACTGAACACACACAAAACTACATAAATCACATCACTTGGACTCCTACACTAACACTGTGGACACTTTCAACCCTCTTTTGCTTTGTATTTATTAATTTACTTCCTGCTCCTTCTTTTCTTTCACCCCTGCACAGAAAAAGCCGAACATCCAAATGCTATTTCACTACATGTCATACACCAGTATTTCTATGTTATGAAAAATAAACCATCCTTGTATTCTTCTATTGATTCGTTTAGGCTACATCAAAATCTTACCCAGCTATGTTTCACCAATGAAGACACAGAGGGTTCAAGTTCGGAAACTTTATTTCATTTATTCTATCATTAATAATTGTATCTTTTTAGAAAATAATAATATTGTTTTATTTAAAAGGGACATGTTTATTTTGTGTACATCCATTGCCAAATCAATTCCTGCAGGAGAGAGGAAAAAAAAATAGGACACGGTAAGGCAACAATAGGCTACAAAATCAGTTAAAAAATCCCTGCTGCAGTCTGCATGCTCAGAATGGTTTGGAAGGGTATGGCCCACAAAGCCAGAGGCACCAACACCTGGTTTAATGACCATAGAATTACTGTCAGGGGTCAGGGCATTCTGGATGGAATTCCCGAACGGAACCCTATACAAAATCTATGGGGTATTGTCAAGAGGAAGTTGAGAGACAGACAGACCCACCAATTCAAATGAGCAGTGCAGTGCAGAAGTGCAACAGGCTGATCGCCGCCATGCCATGCCACATTGATGCATTGGTCATTCATGAAAAAGGAGCCGAAGTTCTGACATGACAGTACATCAACATTATTTTCAGGGAACCAACATTTCTGTATTTAAAACGTCGTTTTTCATTGGTATCATGTAATATTAGAATGTTTCGGCACCGTGGCTTACGTTTACGATGCTTGAGATGCTGGCGCATCTCCACGCCTTTGTCGCCCCCCATCCCTGTCCCTGCTCAGCCGCAGCCAGTTTTTAATGGTCGCCTCCATTGCCGCCTCAGTTGCATTTGGATGCGCCGGATTTCTTAACACAGCACCTTAACAAAATAAATAAGCAACAGGGGGAAAAATAAGACACTAGCACAAAAGTCTATATCTTCAGTTTGATTGTTTCTATAAAGACAATTCAGAAAAGTCAGGGCATTGAAAATTTTACTTAAACTTAAAAAAGGTTGAGAATAGTGGATGGACAGTATATACATTGTCCCCATAGAATTAGAGGGTTCTATATGCGTTTTCAGTAGTTGAGATATTGACCTTCAAAGTTTTTAGAGTTATACAGGTAAATGGAACAAGTCCCCTTTGATATAAAGTCCAAATGTGAACACATATCTTCAAGAAACACCTCACTTGACGTTCATAAACTGTCATAGAATAAGAATTGTCACAGTAACTCAAATTTGACAAAAATGTCAGATATAACCATATAATTCTAAGGGGAAAAATATCGAGAACGACTGATATAAATAGAGACACCACATATGGGTTGAATAGTGACAGAATGTTGCTCCAACACATTGTAGGACTTACTCAGGAGTACCTGGTGAATAGGCTGTGATTTTAGGCCGGTCTTCTGCCCCCTACCGCACCAGTTCAGCTGGGTTGAAAGCTGCTAACCAAATAATTTGGCTCATACTCTCCAAACTGTTTCTTTAACAGTTTTTCCACCGGACAAAGACAGTTTAGTTATCTGTAAAGTTAAAGATAAATTAGACTAATCTCATTTCACAACCTGCCGTATTACATTGTCTTTAAAATGAATAATGTTGAATACTGTATTTACTCTCACTATTACTCTAACCGCTTTGCAGTGATGCTGGCTAAAGTGACAAACAGGATAACTTTGTTTCTCATGATAGTTTGCCGTGGAAACACTTTGACTCCTTATGAAACTTATTAAAAATTAAAATGAGTAAAGAAATGAAAGTTTGACCTTCATTTTCAAAAAACATACGGAATCAATGAAAAGGGGCAGGTGTCTTATCCGACGATAAATCAGGGCTTTTGTGCTTTAGAGATAGACAGACGGGACATAACACATTCTTCTTAAAGGTGCTGTCTGACCGAAGTTGCTCGTCAAACTTCTCCAGATCTTGGAGCGTCGTGAGAGGTAGATCGTTCAAAGGCACATCATCACGAGGCACAGAATGGATATTTTGAAGAAGTTTGATTATGTAATCAACTTTAAGCTGCAGTTCTCCGACCTGCTCCATTAGGAGCCTTTCGACAGCTGGGGAAAGTACAGGAAGAAAATATACAAAATTATACAAAAAACAATTAACGAGAAATTCTCAGAATACAGTAGTTTACTGAAAACAGCAGAAAACCTGCCCAAAATACCTATGCATCCAGCTGGAGCTGATCTTGCAAATCTTTGACCTCGAGGGGTTTCACACTGCGGCATGTTTGTGTTGCGGCACTGCGGCACTGTCACTTGAAACACAAAGATTAAAAAGGTGCCATAAAAAAGGTTCAAACAAAGATGAATGATTCTTTCAGGTATTCAGTGTCAGGGGCGGCCGTGGCGTCATGATGGTGGCTCTCGATGATATCGTCCATCGGCACAAACCTAGCCAGCTCCTCAATTGACTACCAAGTGCAATCTCTATCTCAGCCTAGTAGTAGAAACATCGTCTTTAATCTTGCAGATACCTGCTAGCTAGCCACCCTGAGCTTTAATTGCTTACAAAGTTGTTTTACAGACTCTGATCTGTGTTCTGTGTCTGCATGTTGATTAGCTTACATTCAGGAGAGCACATCCCTTCATTGCCGGGTGTCTCTTGCTGGCAATCATCTTGTGACACTAGGAAATACAGAAAAAGGGCCCATTACAGAAAGAACAGTGTCACCAAGGTCCAAATAACAGAGCTAAATGAGTCACCCCACACCAGTGGCTCTCAAACTTTCCCTACTTGGTATAGGACTGTGCTGTGTGTGCTGCACTGTGTTGTGTATTTTGTGTG
>OMKX01108491.1:0-11390 GCA_900302425.1 Brosme brosme
GTTCGAAGACACACACACACACACACACACACGCGCGTACGCACACACACACACACACACACACACACACACACACACACACACACACACACACACACGTGTATGCACACACACACACACACACACACACGCATGCATACGCACGTTACGCTAACTAACTAGGTTATCTTCAACCTTTCTCCAAGGGTTTTGAGGTGATGAGCACGACGGTGAGACGAGAGGTGACCCACGATCAGATGCAAGCCACCTGTGCTGAGGTGAGAGCTCAGCAAGCCTCCTGGGTAACCATGAACCAAACGCTGAGGTCCAGGTTTGAGGAGCTACCAACAAGCAATAACCGACTGAACAAACTGTACCAATTGTAGCCAATGAACTGTACAAACTGTATTAACTGTACGAACTGTACAGTGTACAAACTGTATTAACTGTACAAACTGTACAAACTGTATTAACTGTACAAACTGTATTAACTGTACAAACTAAAAAACAAACTGTAGGAACTGAAAAGGGGAGGTCACCTACTTAAGGTCAAAGCATCCTCACTTGACCTGAAGCAAGTAAGTGCCCTGTTAAAAGTACATGCTCACTTCCACTATACAGGCGAGGATAATGTCATTATGGTGTATCCATTACACCACAGACACTAAACAACAGGAAGGGATCCTTGTCTTTATTTGTCCTTCAATACAGCATTTCTCCGTCCCGAGCGCCAACTGTACCGAGGATTCCGACTGTTCTCCAGGAGAAGTGAACTTCGATGGCAACGGTACACTCTTTATTTTTTGGAAACGTCCTAACACATTCTCCTCCCCCATCAGACAGACAATCAGACACTCAGACAGACACTCCTCATGTGTTTTAAAACGTCCGTCAGGCAGGAGAACGGGCCGGTGTGTCCCGTACTACGACCAAAACTTCACGACCTGTGAGATCGAAGCCTGGTGCCCCGTGGAGGAGTACGCTGCTGTCCGGTAGGCCCGTTGGTCTCTTCACTTACTGGTTCTGGGTGACATTAGCTGGACTGACCTGGGTGTTGCCATGGTGATGAGCTAGGTGTTGTCGTTGTTGTTGTTTACCAGGGAGCCACCGTTGTTGGAGGCCATCAATTTTACCGTGTTCATCGAGAACACTATCCGCTTCCCCAAGTTTAATGTGGCGAGGTGTGTGCACCAAACACGCACACACACACCCACAGGCACCTGCGCACACATAAACACACACACCCAAGCACACACGTGCACACACACGTGCACACACACACATGAAGAGAAGTGTCGGTGTTGCAGCTGCTTCTAGGATGTCCCGTGCAGAGGATGATATCATCTTGTCCCTGACAGAGGTAACATCAAAGAAGCATCAAAAAAGCGTGAAAGACAGAAGTACCTGGCCAAGTGTCACTACCATGAGAAAAAACATCCGTACTGCCCCGTGTTCCGGCTGGGCTACATCGCGGACCAGGCCCGGGAGAACTTCACTGAGCTCTGCAGAACGGTGAGAGGGCGGGAGAGAGGGTTGGGAAGATGGTATTTCAAAAGTAAACAAAGGAAGCAGTGTGTGTATGTTTATATATATACAGTATTACATTATACATATATACTATGTTTTATTTACACTGTCATTTGTCTTAAATTCAAGCATGTCACAGCCCTGAAGGACTTCTACTCTTTGTTCTCTAATGTGACAAATAAACTTGAAACTTTATCATGAAACGTCTTCCTCTTCAGGGAGGCGTCATCGGAGTCTTCGTCAACTGGCAGTGTGACTTTGATTTGGACCCCTCCCACTGCAAGCCCATGTACTCCTTCCGTCTCCTGGACACGAGGAAGGACCTTCCTACCGCTGGATACTATTACAGGTCAGCTCCATCACGCTGCCCCGTGTTACCCAGTGTTACAGGGCTTCACAGGACACGGCTGAATGGTAGAAACCAATCTCTCTGTGCTCCTCAGGTTCGCTAAGTATTACAGCAAGGACGGCGTGGAGTCCCGGACCCTGATCAAGGCCTATGGGATCCGTCTGGACATCATCGTTCACGGATACGTACGTGCACCTAGTCATGTTTACTTCAATAGTCTAGCATGGACACTCGGAAAACGTGTGTGTATAAAAGCCAATATTATATAGTTTCAATAGATAGAATAAACTGTTTGTAATGTATTTTTTTGATTGCCATAACATTGCTACTTCTCATAACTGTATACATAGATATATGTATTGTATGTAAGCCTAGTTTTTAATTTGTTATCCTTTTTTTATTTCTGCTACTCTCCTCTACCTCCTGCTGTGGTGACCACATGTCCTGTCTGGGATAATAAAGAACCATCTTATCTTCTGTACTACCCAAGCCGGTCCTCAGCCCTCGTAGCTTATAGACACCTGCTGTACTGTGACCATGATACTACATGATATACTACATGATATACTACATGATATACAAACATGATATACTACATGATATACTACATGATATACATACATGATATACTACATGATATACTACAAGATATACCTACATGATAAACATACATGATATACTACATGATATACATACATGATATACATACATGATATACTACATGATGTACATACACGATATACATACATGATATACTACATGATACACATACATGATATACTACATGATAAACATACATGATATACTACATGATATACATTCATGATATACATACATGATATACATACATGATATACTACATGATAAACATACATGATATACATACATGATATACTACATGATAAACATACATGATACACTACACGATATACATACATGATATACATACATGATATAGATACATGATATACATATGGCCACTCACTAACGATGTTATAACCTCAACATGTGAACATGTTCCACATCATGTGAACATGGTCACAACATGTGAACATGTTTCACAACATTTGGACCATGGTCACAACATGTGAACATGTTTCACAACATTTGGACATGTTTCACAACATGTGGACATGTTTCACAATATGTGAACATGTTTCCTACATGTTCACATGTGAATGTCCTTGCAGGCGGGAAAGTTCGGCCTCATTCCAACCATCATCAATTCAGTGACTGCATTGGGCTCCGTAGGGGTTGTGAGTATTTGGGATTAATGATTTAATAATAATAATATTCATAATAATACACATTTGATTGATGTAGCATCTTTAATCGAAAGGGACAATCCCAGTAAGGTGTTTGATAGTGCATTAAAACACTCCTCTCCTGTTATGCAGTCAGTGTGTACATCGTGGTGTAAATATTATCGTGTGTTGTTTTATTTACCACTTTGTTATCTGATTGGCTCATTCTAGTGTTCCATTCTCTGTGATTGGATCCTGCTCACTTTCATTGACAAGGACGAAGTCTACAGCGACAAGAAGTTTGACGATGTGAGTGAAGAGTATTTGAAAACCTTTTAAATGTGAATCTGTATTTTCATACAGCTAAATAATTCACATATATTTTGTAGATTATTTTTAGAACTGACCAATATTTGTCATAGTTGATTACATAAAAAAACACATCTATTACACAATATAAAATGTGCATGAAGATATCAATATTTGTATGTCATGTATAACAAAGAAAGGGTCCTTATTGTTATTAACTGGATCTTGATCTATGCAGGCTAGTAAGGACCCCGAACAGCCCATGTCCTCGGCGTTCACCATCGTAAGCTATGGGTCAAACCATTCCGACCTATCGGAAGGGGTCGCGCTGTGAAGTCAAGCCTGTTTTACACACTTTTTTCTGCAACCAACAGATCAATGCTCCTTTCGAAATAGATTTGGCTAGCGCAACGGTTCCTGAGTGTGTGTGCAAATGTTTGCGGAGAATAAAAGTGAGAAGAAAGGAGTTCTGCTGCACATTAGACCACTCTAATAAAAGGCCTTTCTTCAGAAAAGTTTTTTATATACTATCTAAAACTTTCTGATATGCAGACCATAACTGTACTATAACCAACAACTGAACCTTGTTACGTTTTCCAAATCATGTAAATCGTCAACTTTTCGGGGAGCCTCTCTTAACAGAGCTGTTTACCATTTTTATTCAACGCATTACAAAGACGAAAACAAAACATTAAACGTAACATATTTATCAACTTAATGTGGGCCTCATTTCTGTTGCTCATTGTTTCACAATTAAAACCAAAGTATCCTAAAAAGCATTTGAATTTGTATGATGAGCACTGTAGCTCTTTTGGGCCTCAGGACTAGGCTACGATGATCAAATACAATTGTTTGGTCTTACAACCAACGGGGTTGTTGAGCGGTATGTGGATGTGCTGCCTAAGAGTCTTTGTGGGGAGAAATCCATAGAGCAGTAATCAGATAACGTCAACGTTTCCCACAAAAAGGATTGTCTAACCCGATTGTGGGGAAGTGTGATCCTTATTGTCTCCTGCTGAGAACTATACGACCGCCAACGGTGGGAAGCATGGAGCCAGGCGCCTTCCTCTTTCGATTGAGGAAGACTACAGCAAGTCACAAGGCAATCGTCTGAAATTTAAAAAAATACAAATAGGAACTTATTTAGTGGTCTACAAAGGAGGGCCTACACAAAGGACTGCAGTTGGCTGAAAGCAGAGCCCTACACTAGTCCACTGCGCTAAGTGCTTTCATTCCTCCATTGGAAGCAGCCTTTCTGTCAGAGACACTGAAGAACAAATCGGATTATGTGGTTGAATGTAATTACTGGTCCAGAAGAACCCAACCACAGGAAAGGGGACGATCAGATTAGCCTCATTTAGGTTTATGACGATATGACGAATTTAATGCACACATTGTGGCCAGTGCGGAAAATGTTGTCTTCACCTTTGATTTTTAACTGTTCATCATGTGCTAAGACAACGGGTCTATACTCACATGAAAACATTGACATATTAGTGTTCATTCTTTATAATACATAAAATATATAATAAAATAAATTGCCAAATTTGATATTCTATAAGATTTGATCTGACATCATCAGTCAGTACATTTGTAAGTCATTCAGAAATAGTAAATCAATGATTAACTCATTGGAGAACGCTACACACATCTTTTCCATGCTGGGTTTATCGACCGCCGTCAACGCGAAGAAGTGATGCCCTCTTCTTTACTAGGATAGCCGCAAACATGGCATCTGGTGGCCGGTACTGTGTACTACAACTCATCGCCTGAATACTGCATCTGTATTTTACTGTAGGCCTTCACTTTTTGTCGATGACTATGTGTTAATGCGATAATAATATATTTGATAGATGTAATGCAGAAGTGAACCACACCGTTCAATTCTATTACCTTTAGTTTATTATCTGTACTAGTTTATAATCTGTAATAGATTATCATCTGTTATTATGTGACACCATCAGGACTTTTCCTCCAGCACAGGGCATCTCTGCATCATAGCCTCAACCAGTGTGGGTGCCATGACAACCAGACCCTTCGTCATCAAACGGATTTATGATGGTTACAATATCGCTGACTGGAAAGCCTGATGCCAGGATTAGGTTAAAAGTGTGAGCTCATAGCACCGCTCAGACTGGACAAGGTTGAACGATTCTCTGACATGGGATTTAGACGGGCAACACATTTGAAAGTTTGTCACTGGGAATCACAATAATTTCAGATTTTGACTTAATCAAAAGAAAATCTAATAATTCAGATAGAAGGTATCACTTTTATGTCTGATCTGTTCAGAAAATGCGTCACTTAGTCCCATATAGGGATACTGTGTGGGCAAACTAGGGAGCTCCAGCAGTACATCTGCCTTATGTTACACACATTTGATGTGAGCTGATGACCATGGGGGACAGCGAGATGGGGAGATGGTTCAAGTCATGGTCTAAAATGAGTGACTGTGATATAAAGTAGAACACACAGTCAATAATCTGGGTAACGCGAAATACATTTATTAAAAATGTTAAAGCAAAAATGCAGTTCATATAAAGAAAGAAGTACACAAACAATATCAACAATATTAACAATCCATCTCAAAACAACTTTTCTGTCCTTTTTAAAAGGACAAAAACAAGCCATGGGATGACTTTCGGCCCATGCCAACTTTTAAGTGCCCCTGATTGACAGGTGGACCAAGATGCATGATGTGAGCTTACGAGGTTAGAGAGGATATTAACAAGTAGAATGCCCATATAAGGTGACAGACTCCCAGTGTTAGTGGACACTGAGGTTGATGTGTGGGCTCATGCTCAGCAGCCAATCAATGGTCTCCTCCAGGAAGCTCATGTTGTAGTGAGAGGCGATGCTGCGGAACACTTTGATCTGATCCGAGAAGCTCTTTGAGGGACAAACAGAAACAGACAACGCAGGTTTATAAATATCATCCATGCTTAGGAAATATATCTTCAGCATTCAACTTTTATCGACTACACACCTTGGTGGAGAACGTGGTGAGACTACACACCTTGGTGGAGAACATGATGTTATGAGACTACACACCTTGGTGGGGAACGTGGTGAGACTACACACCTTGGTGGAGAACGTGGTGTGATAAGACTACACACCTTGGTGGAGAATGTGATAAGACTACACACCTTGGTGGAGAACGTGGTGAGACTACACACCTTGGTGGAGAACGTGGTGAGACTACACACCTTGGTGGAGAACTGGGTGAGACTACACACCTTGGTGGAGAACGTGGTGAGACTACACACCTTGGTGGAGAACGTGAGGTCAAAGTTTCCAGCGCACCGGCAGTACAGCGGCATGTTGGCCTCCTTCACCCCTTTACACTTGACACACGCCTGCAGAGGAACAGACACACACAAGCATACACACACACACACATTAAAAGACATGAGAAGAAACATGTGTGAAGTGGCGACAGAACGCAAAGATTAAGAAATAAAGCATTTGTCACGACAAAATAACTCAATAATAAAAATAATGTGTGTTGTATTAATGGGAATACATTTGAGGGCGCATTGCAAAACCTCTGAAGATATAAATAAGCAGTGAGTGAGGTGTAAGGTGGTGGCCCACCAGGTCCTGCAGAGTGAAGCTCATCAGCTTCTTCTGCAGCGCTTCCACCAGAGACATCTCGATGAACTCCGTCTCGTACTGGGCCTGGCAGTTGGAGCAGAACCACTGAGGCAACACGGAGCCATCCTGAGGAGCAAAAACAAACGCGGAAAACCCTCAGCTCTTATCGACTTTGTATCGGTTGTGACAAAGCGTGCCGTAGAAAGCAGCCGGTGTCTGGTCAGCTTTGGGCCAAAAGCCAACAAGGCTTTCCTCTGCTGGCTTTGGGACAAAACCAGGGTTACGGGGGTTCTTATCTGACCAAGCAGTCCTACTATGCTATAGCAGAATGTCTTGGGGGCAAAGGAAAGCAGAATCTCAGAGGGGCGGAGTTACGCCTCGTTTCTCAGTTGACTTCGGCGTGCTGGAGCATGTCCTGCCACTTGATTGGACGACCAACATTCTGTTGAACTTTATATTCTGGTGAATACCAGAATATATAGCTCAACAGAATGTTGATTGTGTATGATGAGGCCGATTCGAAGTGTTTGAATAAACACTTCGATAAACACGCCTCATCATACACTCCCACACGTCAGCAATGAGTGATTGAGATGAGCAATTAACCAATAGAACCTTTGCACAGTGGCATCATCGTAGGACCAACAGGTGTTTGGACTGACGTCAACACAAGCCAGTGTTTTGAGTCTATAGTGGATCTGCAGCCCTTCCTCCTCTGCTCTGCTTCTCACCTGTGCCACCGACGGGTCCTTGCAGAGGTCCAGGTCGCGGCAGAAGTTGCAGCTGTGGCAGATGACCTCTGGCAGGATGTAGGAGTTACAGGGGTCCCGGAACTGGGCTTGGTCCGAGAACTCCCCCACGTCCACCAGCCTTAGCAGGTCCCTCTTCAACTTGTTCACCTGGTTGGTGATGTTGGCGTCCAGGGACAGCACCTGGACAGCACAGGAGAGGAAGGGTGTGGTTCACTAAGCCTGAAGGCTGGAGATATAGGGTTAAAACACCGATCCCCGACTATCTGTGGTTAGTTCTCTGGAAAGCTTACTGCAGCACATTACTGTCTTCACGTTGTAACGTGCCAGCAGCGGTAAAGTGCCTGTTGGGCGGCCTTCCCTCCTGGTTTTCTTTCTCTCCCTCTCCTGTTTACTCTTTTTTCTATAGGATCCTGATGACTTAATTGGAGCTCACCTGTGCAGTCGGATCCTGCTGCTGATTGGTTGTCTTGGACCAGGAAATTGGCATAAAACCTTGCCAGTCAACTGTCGCTACCTCTTCTTTGTTTTGCTCTTGGCTGTTAGCCATATCTGTGTCTAAATGGGCCAGACCTACAATACTTTATGTACAAGGTATGTGAGGGGAGACCGAGGACAGGTAATTAGCTGGGGTACCCTGTACATACACGCAGTATTGAACCATTGTTAGAAACACTAGTTTAGTTTGGTCGTGCCATGTGATTGTTTTTGCACATTGTATTTTTAGATAAGTCAAATAGGCCTTTTTGTTGGTTTCATTTCTTGAGGTGTAGAAGAGAGCCAGGCCTTGTTTTGTTCTACTTATTTCTTTGTTTTGGCACGGCTACTATTCTTCCGGTCTCTCCCACATAGTTTGCTAACCTTGTTATGTTTGTCATGATTTAAACATTTGGAATAAACCTGTACTTTACACTACTCCTCTGGACCCTTCAATATTTTGGTTGTTGTGTTATTTCCTCCCGCATTGCCACCTCGGGGACGTAACAGGGACTGTGCATAAAATGATTTGCACATCAAGGGCCAAAGGTGCTGAGAGAAGGAATGAAAGTCTCTGATGTCTGTCATACACAAATGGTTTGTATTATCAGCTACACACACTATCCGCTTTACATCATTATAGATGAAATATTTTAATGTTATTTTTTCATTTACAAACATCTTGTATGACTTTTACCCTAACCAGAGGCAGGCGTTGCGACCCATTGATGAGCTTTTCCTGTTTCAGCTGTACCTGTCAGCTGGTCTTAAGGAAAGAGACTTGGCAAACAGATTTAACATCTCTCCCTCCACTGTAAGCCGCATAATTTCTTCGTGGACCAACTATTTGTACATGCTGTTAGGCTCAGTGTGCATCTGGATGGATACAGAGGACGTCAAAGCTAACCTTCCTGATGACTTCAAGGACTTCCCTGACACTCAGGTCATCATTGACTGCACTGAGCTTAAGTGCCAAATGCCCTCGTCTCCTCTCCTGCAGAGTGAGATGTTCTCAACTTATAAGTCCCACTGCACTATGAAGGGCTTGATAGGAATGGCACCTCATGGAGCAGTGACCTTCGTTTCTTCCCTCTATGAGGGGTCAATCTTCCCTCTATGAGGGGTCAATAAGCGACAAGGAGCTGTTCCGAAGATCTGGTTTGGTTGACCTGCTGACAGAGGAGATGGCCATCATGGTCGATAAAGGCTTCCTGATCTATGATTGTGTAAAGTGTATTGCCCACCGTTTCTTAGCAAACAGTCACAGATGCCTGCACACAGTGTCCTCCAGACACAAAAGATTGCACAGCTGAGAGTTCACGTGGAACGCGTGATTAGAAGGGTGAAAGAGAATAAGCTTTTTGACTCTGTAATTCCACTATCTATTGCCGGAAGCATTAATCAAATATTTGCTGTGGCCTGTCTGCTCAGCAATTATCAAAACAAAGCCCTGGTCAGGTCATGGGTTAAGTAATGCAGATGTTGTGAAAGTTAAGTATGAAATTTGGTATGGAGTGTGTTCTTCCTCTTCCCCCTTATACAGGTCCCACCTCCGTGCACCTTGCCAGTGGCTACTTTTGACTGTTTATTTTGACAGATAATGCACTTTTTATAGACATTTCCTTGTCATTCATTACGTTGTGTGGTTTTAAGTTATATCTGGTTGTGAATACAATCCCTTGATTAATATTTAACCGTTACATAACAATAGTGATACAGATAAAGCATAGGTGTAGTATATAAACAAATATTTTTATTACAGAATAATAACATTTATTTTGCATTGTGTGTTTTTCTCATTTGAAAGTACTTCGCCATGTAGGTGTTAAAGTAAAAAAAGTCACCCTTCTGCCTAATTTTTTGTTGTACTTCAATGTTGGTGTGTACTCTCTCAACAAAGAAATCCTCCTCCGCCCACACAAAGAAGTCGCACCACCTAAGGCCAGTTATAAGAAGCTGGCCTTGCACTTGCCAGTGCAAGCATGGCTGGTCTTTAACTTAAAACTGCCATCGGCCATCTGCAAGTACTTGCACTCCACAAAACTCTTAACATTAGGGCACTTAATCTCTACCAAACCAAATGGTGGAGTTGCAGATGGATCATACTAGGCCATCTGGTGAAGCACCGAGCCATGGCGTTTCAGGATGGATTACCAAACCACACGGTGAGTAATTGACATTGGTACACTGAGAATACTCCTTTGCTGCATCAAATTCCATTTGGGCCCCCCTCTTCATTTGCGCAGTTTGTTTTGTGCCCCTAATTATTCTTTCTGCTAGTGATTCTGCACTATTGTCACCTCGCACATGGCACACCTCCCTAAATCGTGACGAGGTAATTCTAGGTTTTCGCAAAATGTGCCAGTCTTGGACTGAGCTCTGGTCTCTCGTTCCTTCCTCGACTTTGTGGGCCATCTCCATGGACAATTGGAGGCTCAACAGATGCAAATATTCCTCCTCTGTGCACACCCACTCACACTCTGACGCTGGCACTTTGTGGTCCTCTAGAGGCAGACGTGGAGGTGGTGGAGCATTAGGGCCGTTACATAGTCAACGCGAGCAACGCGCGTAAGTGACGCTAGTGATGCGAGCGACGCGCTTCCTTTCATAGTCTACACAGCATACTCAAACGTCGCGGGCAATGCATGACATGCAATGCACCACTCACGCCACGGGTGGGTCAAGTTGGGTCAAGATTTTTGGATAGCCGAACGTTATTTGCCCTGCACCACTTCTGCACGCTACCTTCCACTTTTTATGCGCTCTTCCGTATTTGTCCCTGACAGCTTTCCAGTCCGTTTTCACTTTCACAACTGATTTTCCCATTGCACTTGCAACCTCCCTCCATGCATTCTCCAAAGCAATCTTGTTGGAATGTAATAGTGAAGAAGTATCATATAATCGTATTTGCTCGCACAATTTTTCCTCTTCGCCCGCCATTTTATTCAAATTTTCTTCTAAATATAACCTATAGTTGTAATAATGTACAATATTTGCAGTATCGCCCCCACCGACAACGCATGGTATTGCATGGATCGGCGCGTCGCGTATCAAAAATTTGGAGGACGCGTTTTGCTACGCGTCGACGCATAATGGCGGCCGAAGCGTCGCGTCGCGTAGCCTTTTGGACGCGTATGCGTAGCGATGCGTCGACTATGTAAG
>OMKX01108497.1:0-18257 GCA_900302425.1 Brosme brosme
TCCATCAGTGTTGCTGAGGATGTCTGTATGGGGGATTCGATCTTCCCAGGACAGACTGAGGATCTTCTGTAGGCAGCGGATATGGAAGGCCTCTAGGTTGGTGATGTGATGGCGGTATGGGGTCCATGACCCATAAAGCAGAGTGGAGAGACGTCATCATCTTTTGGCGTCCAAACGATGATGAGGCTTTATTGATCCGGGTGTGTATTTCTGTGTCAAGGGAGCAGCATGAGGACAAAGTGGAGCCAAGGTAGGTAAAGTAATCCACTGTTTTAGGTGGGACACCGTTTATGTGAAAGTTGGGGGGTGTGGGGGCGGGGGTGGTGAGATGGGACATGACCTCAGTTTTTTGAATGTTAACCTGTAGGCCAAAGGATTGATACAGACTGGATATTGTGTTGAGGGCGTGCTGCATAGAGTCCGGGCTGTGAGCTAAGACGGCACAGATCTTCAGCATACTGAAGATCACAGATTTGGCGGGTCTTTGTCTTTGTGCGGGCCTGGAGCCGACGGATGTTGAAGAGGCTTCCGTCAAGGCGGTTTTCCACATGGACACCGTCTTCATGTCCCATGACACGGTGGAAGAGGCAGGAGATGGCAGAGAGGAGGATGTTAAAGAGCACCGGAGCCAAGACACAGCCTTGCTTCACCCCAATGTTTACCTCGAAAAACTCTGACTGGAGTTCTCCCGTGAGCACTCTGGCTTGCATCCCGTCATGCAGCTGCTGTAGGATGCTGAGAAACTTGGGTGGTACCCCAAGTTTGGAGAGGTGTTTCCAGAGCAACCCACGGTTGATGGTTTCAAAAGCTTTGCTGAGGTCGATGAAGGCTATGTAAAGGTCTTTGTGATGTTCTCGGCTCTTTTCCAGCAGCTGCCTCAAGACAAAAACCATGTCTGTTGTGGATCTGGTCTTCCGGAAGCCACACTGTGTTTCCGGAAGCACAGCTTCCGACATGTGCTCAACCAATCTGCTGAGCATGATCTTGGCCAGGACTTTCCCTGCGATGGAGAGGAGAGATATTCCGCGGCTGTTGCCGCAGACTGCTCTGTCTCCTTTCTGTTTGTAAATGACCACGATGTTAGCATCCTTCCAGTCCTTTGGGAGGGTCCAATGTTCCCAGATGTTTTGGATCAGGAGGTGCAAGGCGACGCGTAAGGATGTATCCTCCGTGTTTGAAAACCTCTGCAGGGATTCCATGGGGTCCAGCGCTTTTATTGTTCTTCAGCCCTGCAATGGCTTGCCGGATTTCTGAGTACAGTGGTGGGGTGTCCAGGTGCGTGGTTGGTGGCAGGTCTGGGAGATTATCCAGAATATGTGGGTTGACAGGGTTGGTGTGGTTGAGGAGACTCTCAAAATGATTTGCCCAATGGGCAAGAATCTCGTGGCGGTCCTTGAAGAGCGTGGACCCGTCAGCTGATCGGACCGGGGCAATCGCCCGCTTCCTGGGGCCGTACAATGCTTTTATGGCATCGTAAAAGCCTTTTAGTGTTATTGCAGTCTGCCATGTTCTGGATCTCTTTCGCCTTTTGTACCCACAAGGTGTTCTCCATAGTCCGGAGGGCTCGCTGTGTTGCTGTTCTTGCAGCAGTAAAGGTGGTTTTAAGGGTGGGATATCCAGGGTAGGACAGGAGAGCTTTGTTGGGCCTCATGCTTGGTTTTAAGGAGTGACTGTATCTCAGCTGAGTTACAGTCAAACCAGTCCTGGTGTCGTTTCCTTGACTGACCGAGCGCCTCTGAGGCTGTGCTATGAATAGCCTGGCGCAGAGCTGGCCAGTCAGCTGATTCCTCCGGGATCTTATCGAGGTTTTCAGCAAGGAGCCGTCGAAGGTTGTCTTTGGTGGTGGGGGTGTTCAGTGCTGTACGGTTGAGTTTCTTGTTTGGAGCTGTCCTCTGGCCACGGGGTTGAATGCTCATGAGTAGTTTGGATCTGACCATGAGGTGGTCAGTCCAGCACTCAGCTCCGTGCATGACACAGGTGGTGAGGACATCTTGTCTGTCCTTTTGACGGACAATCACCTAGTCAAGGAGATGCCAATGTTTTGAGCGGGGGTGCTGCCAGGTGGTCTTGAGCCTGTTCTTCACCTGGAAGATGGTGTTAGTAATGACCAGCTGGTGCTCTGCACAGAGGGAGAGGAGTCTGAGCCCGCTGTGGTTCATTTTCCCTACTCCATGCTGGCCAATGACTTTACTCCATACCAGGTGCTCCGTGCCCACTCTAGCATTGAAATCTCCCATGAGTATGAGCCTGTCCGTAGCCAGGGTTTTCTGTAAGATGGCATCAAGAGCTCTGTAGAAATCCTCTTTGATGTTATGCTCGGCATCAATAGTTGGTGCATATGCACTGATGCGTCCTTTACCGTCTCCTTTGCCAGGGGAATGCGCCATGTCATCAGTCTTTCATTGATGCCGATGGGGGATTCCGGAATGCGCTGCAGCAGTTTAGACTTCACGGCAAAGCCAACTCCATGATTACGGCGGGTGCCTTCGGGGGCCTCCTTCCAGAAGAAGGTATACCAAGCACCAACCTCTGTCAGGGAGTCCTCTCCATGTAGTCTGGTCTCACTGAGAGCTGCTATGTCGATGTTATATCTTGAAAGCTCCAGGGCCACCAGTGCTGTCCTGTGGTGGGGCCTGTCAGGAGTTTCGGCCAGGTCCAGCAGTGTGCGAACGTTCCACGAAGCAATGCTTAGCTTATTTTTCACTTCGATTTTTCGACCGCGAGGGGGGATGCTCTGACGGTTGCGGCTTACCGTCCGGAGTGTGGGGAGCAGACAATTTGTGGACCACCTTTTCTAGGTCCTTCCCCATCTCAGGGGTGAGCAGTGTGGGGCTGCCCAGTCGCAATGGAAGCTGCCGAGAAGACGCGCTGCTCCATCCCGCAGTCCTAATGACCATCACTCCATTGCCGCCTGTGTGCATGGTTTAGCTAGATACTCCCAGCCACATCCTTGGCCTGTACCCACCACCATTCCACAACGCCACAGGACTTTGGGGGGAGGGGGCGGGGGGAGCAAAAAGCTTGCGCATAGGTGAGGATTAAGATGAGGGTGTGGGTGCGCGGACCTCACTCCCACCATCTTCACTCCTACCAGGTGGACTTCCAGTGGCATGAGGGAACCCATGACGACCTTCGTCTGGCAGCAGTTGCAGGGGGCTGCCGGTTGTCCGGTCAGTTGGACTCCGCCTGTGCCTGTCCGCAGGTGCAGGTTTGTCTTCGGGGTTTGCTCCCCTAGCCACTGTACCCTCCCGAGTTAACCCACGTGGCTTTGGGGTTGCCTTCTTCCGCCCACCCAGCCTCTGTGGTGGTTCTTACAACCACCATCTTCCGCCTGCACCGCCGTTGGGGTCTACACTATTTACCCATAGCTGGGGCTATTTACCCATAACTGGGACAGTGGTTGACGGGCAACAGGGCATTTCCACTCACCGATGGGCCTGCATGCCGCGTCTCTGGGGCCCTCTGCGGCTCCGAGATCCCGTACAACTTAGCCTGGAACCGCAAGGGACCAGTTACCATGTGTGCCACGGGGAGGCGTGTACGAGATCTTGGCGGTGGAGAGGCTATGAACCGGCTGAGAAGGCTTACGCACTCGGCTTCTCTTTTCGCCCCTGAGAACAAGGGCTATCCGGTGGCAGTAGCTGAAAGCAGAGAGTAGCAAGCAGAAGCAGCATGCAGCATGCACATGCACAAGCACTACTACTCCAACATTACTGCACAGACGCATCACACGCCCTGTGTGCTCACACACACACACACACACACACACACACACACACACACACACAGCCTACTTACGTGTCCCTGTCTTCAAGCGCAAGTTCAATCCTTGAACATCTGTTGGGGTCCCTGGTGTAGAGACATGCCACACTTCACATTGGCTCTTGCACAGGTGCATCCTCGGGAACACATGCTTTTCTTGCAGCAGCAGTATTTGCTGTGTTTGAGTTCAGAAGGTTTTGCCTCTTTCAGCATCATGGTTGCCACCAATTTGCCATTGACAAGTTGTCTCCCAAAATAAGTGGCAGCTGGGTAGGTTGGCTGAACCATGTGTGCCCGCTTACACACAGCCAATTCATGCAGGGCTCGGTGAAGGTGTAATAGGAAGGCATCTTCAGTTGGTGGAAGGCAATGCATGTCTCCTTTGATGCTCACAAAGAGATTGGCTCGCAGTGCATCTAGAGTACCACCAAAGTCTCTCCTGTCATAGACTGACACCATGTATCGCCGTGCTGCTGTTATAACCTCTTCTTGAACATCCAGGCTTTCCTCAGGGTCACCGTACCTGCACAGAGGCAGAAGGTCTGTCAGGTGTTTAATAGCAGTTGTGTAGGCCCGCCTTTTTCCTCTTCTGTACAGATAGCTCACTGTGTCACATCCGGTAAGTATGTAGGTGCTGAGGAGAAGGGATGTCTGATCTGAAGCTGCAACATCATACTTCCCCGCCAGAGCATCTGTGATGGCATGAACAGGTAGGAAGATATCCATCGTCTTCACCCACAGCTCCTGCAGCCCATCCATGTGTGTGATGTAGGACATGCACATCATGATCACATCTGTGTCTGTCGCAACCACTACAGCCCTTTTGTGCTGCAGAATTTGTACTGAGTATGCAATGTGAGCAAACTTCCTGGTATCTGCCTCCTCATGTTTTTCCACAGGAAAGTTCTGGAAGCTCAACCTGAAAATCCGCTGACAAGATGACAGCGCGACCAGGATCACAAAAGATTCCACCAAGAATAAGTGTGCATCCTGCAGGAAGTGACTTGTTCTGAGCTGCCCATGCTTCCCCCATGTAGTTCAAAAGATTAGCTTTATTCAGTAGATTGTGAATGAAGCCTTTCCATTCAGGTATAGGGAGAGTGTCATGTGGCTTGTATTCATTCATTTTGCTGGCTGCAGGTCTTCATCCTCTTCTCTCGTTCCTCACCTTTCAGACTTTAAGCAGGGGAGACATCATATCGATCACCAACAAAGTGGTTGCAGTCACACTTGTCTCGAAGGATTCCAAGGAGCTGCCTCAGGTACGTTCCTTGCAGTTCATGGAAGGTGCTGCTCCCAAGATGTTGGTAACGTTGAATGAATGCCATGGCATCTACTACCATTACAACAGGCTTGTCAGATGGCGGTAGTTTGCCCACTTCCCCCCATGAGCTGCCAAGGGCTGTCTTGATTGCAGCCAGGTAGTCTGCCTTGTTTCCTTTACGCATTGCGTCACTTTGGTCAAGGGACGGATCTGGCTCAAACAGGGAGGCTGGGCAACTTGTCCATTCATGGCCAAACACTTCCACGTTCCTGTCTTCCTCTAAGTCCTGAACAAAGTACAGGTTCCGCACAACTGCACTTTCCTCCTGATAGACCTTTTTGGCTTTGAATGCCATGGACATTGACTTCTTTGGCTTTGCTGCGAAGGTTGAAAGTTTAATTTGGGCTACTTTGTCACTGTCTGTTCTTCTTGCTGCAGCCAGTGCCTCCAGTCCTTTTACACGAGTGCAGATCAAGTCAGCAGATGTGGCTTTGTGGCCTGTTGAAATGTTGATCAGCTCCTGTTCTTCACATGTGAAAGGATTGATCATCTGGTTGCTGATGACATGTTATTTTCCTTACACCTTCTGCCTCCTTTGCACCTTGGCTGTCCTTGTCCTCAAGGTGTTTGGTGTCATCTGGTGCCATAGCCTTTGTCTGCTCTGACACAGCTGTCAGAACTGGAAGAGCTTTCAAGTATTTCTCCATGGCCGCTTGCTGCTGACTGATGCCAGTGTAGAGCTTTTTCTTGGCATCACGGTTGTAGGTTTTTTCAAGTGCCATGTCTGTCCAGACACCATTGAACCGTCCTTCTATTTGACATACAGTGAACTTCCGATCCTTGAGCCAGTGTAGGCAAGCTTCTCATAGCTTCTAGGTAGTGGGGCAGGCAGGATACGTACTTGTAGTGGCCAGCATCTACAAGGTATGGTGACATCTTTTCCACTTCAGCCAGGTGTTCCTCCCACAGACCTGCACGCTCAGCATGGATGAACCGTCTAAGAGTCATCACCATATCCATGTACATTAGCCATAGCTTTGTGGTAGGTGAGGTATGTGCTTCATCAAACTCAGCCATCAAAGATGACAGGTTTTTCAGTTGGTCTGTGTCTGTGGTCTGTGGTCTGTGTCTGTGGTCACTTACCACAGACAATGATGAGCAGCTTCGAAGTCCGTTGGTGACTGTTGGTTGGTTGTTCCAAACTCATTCAAATGACTAAGATCATGTGTGTGTGTGCGTGTGTGTAAGTGTGCCATGATGCTAAATATCCAGCATGTTTTTCAGAATTTTGAGAGTAGTCTAAAATTCTATTGAAGTTCTGAGCCTGTTGATTGCCAACTAGTAGTTAAATCATCACAGAACCAATGATTTTAGTTAGATTTGTTTATTTTTTGTCTGTGGAATGAGAATACTGTTTGGTGAAAAGAATGGCATATTGACTGATGTCATAACTTAGGGGAATAGTTGATTGCCAATAAAGTAAAGATGAAAATATTGGAAAAAAGTGAGAAAACGCCTTATTTATTTGCATTAAATTGAGCCAAAATCATGTAGAAATGTGCTTTAAGTTATTTTTTCATTGGATGTTGTCACCACATGTGTTCTGTGCATCTGGAATGCATTTATTGAAGGCTTACCCAACCCACTGAGGATTTTAGGAAAATTTTCATTTCCCCAAATTTTCTATCAAAAAATGAAGGGTACATACACTAAAATGGCCAACATTTTTATTCCGCAATGTTTCCAGCAGAGCAGACCCTCCAATTATTGGTTCTTAGGGTCAAAATTAACAGAAAAAACACAAATAAAAAGTATGGCAGACCATGTCAGGTTCAACCCATTTTATTGAGCTTTTGAGACTTTGGCTCCCCGACCAATAGGCGTCGATTACGCTGGGGACGCTGGGGACGAGTACCCACCAGTTTTCGTCAAGACTAATTTTGTACCCACCACTTAAAAAAAACTAGTTGAATTCAGATTTTAAAAAAAGGGGGCGGCTCCTTCTCTATGCAACCTGAACCTGACTGTTCGGTTCGCACTTCCATGCACAATCTGCTGCGGTTGCCGCAACAAATATTTTTTTGCTTTTTCAATCTTGACATTTGTAGTGCTGTGTGTAGCCACACGTTTGCCCCATGAACTTAAACACGTAGGTCATTTCCTTTCCTAGCTCCTCTTTGTTTATGTTGGTATCTCATGTCATGTCACGTTGTCAACATTGGGTACATGGAGCAGAACATAGTGGGTCATGTCCAATGCTTTTTGAAAACGCTTTCTTCATAAAACGTGTCAGACATCAGTTTTTGTATACATTTTATTAATTAGTAAGCTACATGGGTATCCCGTCTTTCAGAACCTTTCATGACCTGCACTAAAGGGGAAAAAAGTGCATCCTCAATGTACCCAGCACTTCTGAAAATGCACTTCCGAATGCGTCTCTGTCCCCAGCACATTTCAAACCAAACTGCACCCATGGCGACAACAATCAACAAAGCAGTGGTTACATCGAGTTACATCAGGCTGAGGTTTTACCGCTGCTGATACTGAGAAGCTTAACCCTCTCTCGGAGGGTTAAGCACCCTTCCTCCCTTCGGTCAAATGGTGTATGACAGTTAGTAACCGGTAGTAACTATTTTAACGCTGCATCGATCAGTACATAGGACGTCACGTGACACACAATCTGGCTAGTGTCTGACATTGAAGTGAAACTTTTCTATAAAGTTTCTCAATTCCTCATACCAAACCACGTACACATGATACCAGTAACCGTCTACATGACTCGTCTCCAGATGCTCTGATAAATTTCGTTTCCTCCGAAATAGAAGGGAGTACGGAAGTCTACTGACTGTGGGTCTCCAAGGGTGAACTGCAGCAGCAATTCAGAGTTCTCCAACAACAAACAACATTAAACACAAAATACGCTAGTTCAGCGAAGACGTGCAGCTCGTAAGGTAACAAAAACTTTGCCTGTTCATTTAACTAACTGATAAGAGTAAAAGATAATGTTTTTGTCAAATCAACCAATGGTAAGTTCCTGCAACAGCGGAGGCTGCAGTTTCAGGACCGCACTCCCATTACCGCATTTCTAGGACCCTTTGCCTTTAAGACTATCAAGTGAGCTACTCATACTTCGTCTGGCTAACGTTAACCTCGCTGTCCAATTTAAGACACCAGAATTGCTTTTAACGTTAATCAATGAAAACAGTAGTTTATGTTGTCCACCGTGCCAAGGTACATACACCTGCTAGGAAGTGTGTCCCTGGCTTTGGGAGCGCGCATGCATTCCGTTAAGGGGAAGTTCATTAATACGCTTCAATTTCAGCTAGGTAAATACAAAATAGACATGTAGATTGTTGAATTAATCGTTTTAGTATTGGGGTTGTACCAACGAGGTTTTTGAAAATGTACACATGGCTCATCTATCAAAATAGGTATGATCTGAAGTATAATCTCTAGTATCTACAAATAAAACACCTGTGAATTAGGCTATAGAAGGAATACATTTTGTTGCAAATAATGTGTTCCCCTTTAACCTTGTCAAGGAAAGAGGAAACGTATCCATAATCACCAAGGTTATTAAATTAGAATAGATTAGATAATCCTTTAAATCCCAGCAGGGACATGTGCAGGGTTACAGCAGCAAAAGGGGATAGCGCAATAGCATGTAAAACAGCAAGATATAATAAAAATAAATAAAGCCGATACAATACAAAGTAAGATGCAATAAATAAGTAGGCCTATACAGTCTCAATGAGGTCACATTATTGCACATAGGGAATATTGATATTGCACAGTATAATATATATTGATGTTGAAGCATTCAGCAGTGTTGGTTGTAACGTCTGAAAGCAGCTGGAAGGAAGGACATGCTGGATCTCTCCCTCGCACACCACGGGTGAAGCTGCCTGTTATTGAAGGGGCTGCCCGGTGCAGTCATCGTTTTGTGCACTATGACTGCAGTGGGCAGACTGCACTGGGCAGGGATATCTTCTCCATCAGGGATGATAGCTTTGTCATCATTCTCCTGTCTCCACCCACCTCCACTGGGTCGAGGGGGCCTCCCAAAGGTGATCTGAGGTATAGCCTACAAAATAAATGATGGCAGGACATTCATCTGTGAATTACAGAGGGGTTAACATATATTTGGTAGACTGCATGTCCAGCCTGGACAAGTACTTGAAAGGCTTTGTGTTATGAAAAGTGCTTTATAGATGCAATACATAATATTCAAAATGATTTTTATGATTCTTATTATTTAACCTTTAAAGAGGGGAAATTCAGAATCCCTTACACAAATATCAAAAAGGCAGGCTATTAATTGCAGTGGAAAAGTGGATGTATTTTAACAAATCTGCATTCTGTTTAATGTAGATTTGGAGTCAAGTTGATATAATTGAGGCGTGCAATGGGATCTAGATTATACTGTATCGAACGTGTATTTAAATGAACAAATTCCTTACAAGGGAATTTAATAGGCCTACAGCGTGTATGGATCTAGCTTCCAAACAGTGACATAGGATGACTAAGTAATCGAGTAGAAGGGAAAATATATGATTTGCTTGGTTTTCCAGTCGACTTAAACGATGAATGAAACAATCGACATGTGGCTATTTTTATTGACAAGGTGAGGTGAAACGGAGCATATTAATGTAGATCCCCTGAATGCGCACTTAGGCGGCCAGGGACACACTTCCTACACCGGCAATGGCGAATTTAGCCTACTTTCCATTGAGGACGTTGCAAATTATACGTTTAGGTTAAGGTCTACATTGATATTGCTAAATTTGGCTAGTTAGATGGTTAAGTTTGGGTATTAGGTTTGAGATGGTTAAGTTAACGAGGTTCGAATCGATATGGTTTTTCTTAGGGTTAGTTTAGGTATTTTTAGATATCGTTTGAGATGGTTAAGTTAACGAGGTTCGAATCGATATGGTTTTGCTTAGGGTTAGTTTAGGTATTTTTAGACATCGTTAAGTTTAGGTATTAGGTTAGGCCTACTAACGTGCTGTGTTTCATTACGGTTCTTAAGTTATTCTTCAGTTACTGATGAGATTCATTGTCTATCCAGGGAAAACTATAGGCTACTCGCGTACCGAAGGCACTGTTACGATTAACTAGCTAGAACTGGGGTCCTGAAAGAGCTGCCTACTCTATTTCAGGAACATCCTTACGCGAAGGAGTTTGAACTGAATATCATACAATTATATACACAGTACGGAAATAATATTGCAAATGAATCGATTATATTGTATCAAGTTGTCTGACTTGAATACCTGCCGCTTTATCACAGTGTCCATCAGCAATAACACCGATTCGATGTGACTGTTGCAAAAGTCAGTTTGTTGTAAAGTGGTCCGTATTGTAGGTGGTCCGCCTACATAAACACATGCACCTGGGCCGGTCAGTCTGACCCTCCTGTTATTGATTCGTATGGAATTGCTAGGCATTTACCCATTATTTTAAAGAATACATAGTAGGCCATATTTATAAATACAACTTTGATTATTTCAAGAAACCTCTCTAAGACAAGTAATCCCTGTGTATGCTTAAGACATAAAGAAAATCAAACTCCTGCTCTGAATTTTCACAAACCAAGGAAAACTGCCGTATATTACTAGTAACCAATTGTGTACTGTGTACGTTAAACATGGCATGCCATCGTATCTTAAATCTTGTAGAAATCAGCAGTCTGGCAGGCTATTTGGCCTGCTAGCCCATTATCGTGTAGTATGATTATTGGAAGAAGGATTTTGGAGATAATGTTGAATTTAAACTTGATAACTTTACAATGAGTTTCTACAAGTTAAATATAGAATTAGAGAATTCCAAGTTTATATAGAAATCAGAATAGATAGAACAACATGTGACCTATTCCAAAATAATGTTGTCTGGCAATGTAAAATATAAATTCTCTTCCTATTGCACTTTCTTATTATACGGCTATTATTAAAAGTTGTGTGTCTTCTCTCTCTCTCCCACAGTAATTCATTTGACACTCCTCCAAGACAATGCGCCTCCCACACGGGCCCCGTCTCTTCTGCTGGCTCACCGTCGTGTGGTACCTCACCGCGGCCAACCACGGCCGCGCGGCCTCGGACCAGAAGAAGACCGCCTGCCTCGTGTGGGGCGACTCGGCCGACTGCAGCCACATGAGCCTGAGCGAGATCCCCCAGGACCTTCCCGGGAACATCACGCACCTGGACGTCTCCCACAACAGACTGACCGCCCTGCCCGCCGCCTCTCTGGCCCCGTACCTTGGGCTCCTCTACCTGGACGTGGGCTCAAACAGCCTCACCAAGCTGGACCAGGCCCTGTGTCAGACGCTGCTGCAGCTGCGCACGCTGAAGCTGGAGCACAACGAAGTGCATGTGCTGAGGGAGCAGGACCTGAGCAGCTGCGTCCACCTCACCGCATTGAACATGTCGAGCAACAGGCTGGTGTTGAAGGCAAAGTCCACCGACCCGTTTGCTGCCCTCGAGGTATCGATGCGCACACCTCGTCTGGTGTTCAGCCTTCAGAAGGTTTAGACGTTTGGTTAGCGTGATCATAGCGAGGAATGTCGAGGCCACTGTGGCGGATTCGAGCAGTCCGCTTAAATAAATGAACCGATGGAAATGGTTGATATAAATGCATTGCATGGTAAACAAAAACAACATACACGAACACAGAGGCCAATGAAAAAACTTGTGCTCTTATGTTATTATACCGTCACTTATCGGTATTATATAGCTGCTTAGATCCTTATTCTCCATGTATTCTTCTAAATCTCTAGTCATTATTTAACCCCGCAGGAGCATTGCATCTTCATCTTTATAAATGGGCCTTGTGAGACGGCTAAGTAATTTATTAACAGGTTTCACAGTCTGCACCACACTGCAAATTAGATTGGTAAACACAAGGGGTTGGCATGAATGCAAGAAAAATGAGCAGTTCAACTCAAACACACCAGCAAGGTCTATGTGATGTCTTAATATCAAATTGCTGAGAACTAAGGGGAAAATAAAAACACGGGTAATAGAGAATGAAATGCTTTTTCACTGTTCTGGTCCTCCAATCCCTATACCATCACCATATAGTATGATGATGATAATGTAGTACAAGTAATAGATTACAATGTCCCTTTAAACCCTATGTCTCTATAAACCCCTCCATGTGTCTCTGTTTGCATCATTCACAGAACCTGATGACTCTTGATGTATCCAACAACATGCTTGCGTCGGCCAAGCTGGGATCTAAACCACAGCTCCCTAGCCTCGTAGCACTGTCATTGTCACGTAATGCCATTTCTACCCTGAAGAAAGATGACTTCTACTTCCTCAGTCGCTCACCGTCGCTGCTTGTTCTTAACATGTCATCTCTGCCTCTTAAAAAGGTACAGGAAATGAAATGTCACTGGTCCCTATCATGGTATCTACAGTGGATCTCTGTTAACTGTTGCGTTTGTGTTCACACTGTGGTAATTTTTCTTTTTCTTCTTTACTTACAGTTTGAGGACGGATGCTTCCTACCAATTGCCAATATTTCTTTTTTGAGAATGGATGGATGCAATTTGGGAGCTCAGACCACTAAACTCTGCACAGAGCTATCAGACACGGCTATTCACACCCTGTCTCTTCGAGATACAAACCTTGGCAAACTCACCAATATGACATTTAAAGGCCTGGATAAAACCAATCTCAATATTTTGGATCTTTCAGGTAATAAAATGAATGCAATTGAAAAAGGGGCATTTCAATGGCTGCTTACACTAGAAATTCTCCATTTGGAAGACAATAACATCAAGCACCTGACCAAAGATGCCTTTGTGGGGCTCCAAAGTTTGAAAAAACTCAACCTAAGGCGGGCTTTGGTGAAGAGCCAAACTTCTTCTACATCAATCATAGACGATTTCAGCTTCAGCCCATTGGTTGCACTGGAAACCCTAATACTGGAGCGCACCGCGATTCGGTCAATCACAGAAAACACGTTCACAGGTTTGACGAGTCTTCAGTACTTTTACATAGGCTGGTCCAGTTGCACATCCCTGAAATCCCTCACCAAAGATACCTTTGTGTCACTCGCAGCATCCCCACTCAGGGTGGTTAACCTGACGGGCACTGCCATCGCCAAGATCGGCCCCGGGGCATTCTCTGCCTTTCCAAACCTCACCACTCTTTCGTTGGACTTTAATTTCATCAGTCAAACTCTCACAGGGACAGAGTTTGAAGGGTTGGGTCAGCTTGAACAACTTTTCTTCTCCAACAACCACCAGATGGTTGCACTGAGCTCCTGGTCTTTTGTCGAGGTTCCTAGGCTGAGGATTCTGACGCTAGGCAAAACCTTGTGGGGCAGCTTGGACCTTGTTCCATCTCCGTTTGGTCCCCTAACGAACCTCCAAGTTCTCGACCTCAGCAACAACAACATTGCCAACATCAATGCGCGCATGCTAGATGGTCTTGTGAACCTAATGGTACTCAAGATGCAGCACAATAACCTGGCGCGTGTGTGGAAAAGTGCCAATGTCGGTGGGCCGGTGTTATTCCTCAAAGAACTGGGGAACCTAACCGTCCTAAATATGGAATACAATGGATTAGATGAGATCCCTACTGATGCACTCAAAGGGTTAAAGAAGCTTGAAGAGATGAGCTTCACCGGCAACCTCCTTAACAGCCTCAAGGACTCGGTCTTTGAGGACTTGCTATCGTTGCGGGTATTGCGTTTCCATAAAAATCTTATTACAGCCGTGAGGCCCCAGGTGTTTAAACCAGCCATGGAGAACCTCAGTCTACTGGACATTGGCAGGAACCCGTTTGACTGCACCTGCGAGAGCATCCTGTGGTTCGTGACGTGGTTGAACATGACAAAAGCCAATGTGACGGGCGGCAAGGACCAGTTCATGTGCAACACTCCGCTCGCCTACTTCAACCACACCGTCATGGACTTTGACTCGCTGTCCTGCAAAGACTCCACTCCATTCCAGGCTCTGTACATATTCACCAGCACCGTTGTTATTGCAGTGATGTTAGGCGCACTTTTGGTTCATTTTCATGGCTGGAGGATTCAGTTCTATTGGAATGTCCTGATCAACCGCACATTGGGTTTCAGTGATGCCAAAGTGGAGGAAGGAAGGGAGTTTGAATTTGACGTGTATGTGATGCATGCACTTGCAGACCTGAAATGGGTGGAGCGTTATTTACTTCCTCTGGAAAAGGAAAAGTATGTTTTTTGCATGGAGGGTCGCGATTTTCTGCCCGGCACGTCGCAAATTGAAGCCACTCTGGATAGCATTAAAAAATCACGAAAGATTTTGTATGTTGTCACGGAAAGTCTTCTCAATGATCAATGGTTTAGAGGGTAAATATGTTGTTCCTTAATTAAATTATCATACGTTTCTTATGTCCTATAGCAGATACAGTTACCTGAAGTAACAGTAACAACTAACAGTGAATTTAGATTTATGAAATAAATGAGTAGGTCAACTAAATATGTTTTATATATGTTCTAATGAGTATGAGTAATGGACCAATATTGTGGAGACAAGGGGAAAGAATCAAGGCGAAAGATAAAGTTTAGTGGTTCCATCTTAAATCCAAGAAATGTTGAAAACATGTGCATCATCATGCTTTTGACATGTTTGTCAACATGTGTCCCTGTCTTTCATTCTTTCTCTCTGTCACCCTAACATGAGTCTTGTTTCCCTCATGGCGTCCAGATTCAAGGCCCATCACGCTCTTCACCAGATGATGGAGGACAGCCGGGACTCTGTGATCCTGGTCTTTCTGCAAGACGTCAATGACTATAAGCTGTCGCGCTCCCTGTTCCTGCGCAGGGGCATGCTGCGACGGCGCTGCCTCCTCGACTGGCCAGTCCACAAGGAGAGGGTCCCGGCCTTCCACGAGAAGCTGCGCATCGCACTGGGGACCACCAACGCACTGATGCCCTGATGCGCTGTAGTTGTCGTTTTTTTTTTTTAATGAAAGATTAAGGGATGAATGAGGGATCATCCACAGTGAAGACCTCTACGTTATTGTCAAAGATGATTTTTACTACACTTTGGAATGCCAGTGAATTGAAATACTTTCTGCGTAATATTTAATATGCAACGCTTTGTGCTCCTATTATTCAATACCTCTCCATGGCAACATGTTTCATGCCATATAATTCATAAAATTAATTCATACAACAACAAAATAAAGAAATATATAAAATGTATATAAAGTCAAAACGAAAACGCACAGGGAAAAATGTGCGATGGTATTTGCTGTTTATCCACAAATATAAAACAAATATTTGCGATATTTGTTGTATGTATATATTTTTAAGTCAGAGGATACTGGCTGACTATTTTCATCGGGGCATAATGCAAAAGTTAATCAGACACATTTCAAGATGCAGGTCATGAAGAGGGGAAATGCATGTCGTGAAAACATCGAGTTCTCCTATTGTGTGCGGCTGGACCTCATGGGGAGGGTTAATAAGCAGAACTACAAATTGTGGTACATATTCAGAGCAGGCCACATGCTCCACCCTTAGTGAGTTTCTCTACTTTTTGATCATTTATGAATACTGTTTTATATTGTAATAGACACATTTAGGTACTTTATTCCCTGATAATACTATGTGCCCCTTTTCAATATTTAAACAAATAAGACTTTCTCTTTTGTGAGACTTTTTGGGGACGGCTCAATACAGGAGTGTATACAACAATAAAATAAAAATAAAATAAAATCTATGGGTTTATATAATGAGCTGCAACCCAACTGGAAAGTAATGTCAGATGTCGTGATTTCTTTACTTGAATGTGTAATTTGACATATAAAATTGCATTCTGTCAACATAAAAAATTTAATTCTATAGTCTCCAAATACTTACTAGATCAAGAAACTATAAGCAGAATTTCCCCCTGTTCTTCCCCAAACATAACACCCAGCAGCTGAGTTGGACACAGAATAACATACATAAATGACAAAGTATACATATAACATATTACACAATGCATACATTGCATAAACAATGCGTATATATGTGTATTGTCTTACCGCGTTTATATTATCCATGTCATTGTTGAGATAAGGCTTTAAGGGGAAGGCTTTATTGAGGCCAAAGGGAGGGTAGACAAACATGCCAGGATCAAGAGTCCAGCATACAGCATATAAGAACAACATATCCTGGACGAGCGTCCTTCCTGAGCGGCAGTTCGGAGTGGTACTTGTAGTTGTAATCGCTCTGCTTTGTTTCATATATATTTCACCTCTGACATGCTTTGAGTGTGAATATGGCAGTTTTGATGGGAGACCTTTCAGTGGCTGTAGTCGGAACGAGTGTTTTCGTAGCTATCCTGAGCTACTTTACCTACCGCCTGCTCAGTGGTCACCTTCTACAGTATTATCAGCTGAAGTCTATTCCAGAGTTCGGACCCTCGTATCCCTTCATTGGACACGCGCTGTTGCTGAAAAGAAATGCTGGAGGTGAGCAACCAAAGAGACTCCCTCTGAAATTAGAAACTCAACAGAGTAAAGAGACTAGCAGAGTGCAGAGTAGGGGTTTAGGCAAGGGGTCTATGAGCTTCATCAGCCCAAGCAGGACCCCTCGTTGGATAGATAACCAGAGCAAGGATCCTCTAAACAAATGCACTTTAGCATAGTCAATACCAACATATTTATAATTATTTATTATGCTTCTTAAAAACGGAGTGATGCTTTTATTAGCTGACACTTAAGGTTGTTGAGACTTGCTACCCGATGTCAAGTCGACCGGGTTGAAGTCACTATTTTGATATTTTATTAAGCTACTGTCCTTCTCAACACTCTCTGATCTCACTAAAAGGCTAGCTAGCAGCACGAAACAGCAATATTGACGTGATGCGCTATGCATAGAGAAGAAAGAATACCGACGTTGAATTTGCAACATTTTGCAACAAATTATTGGATTACACATATGTTTTGTGTGGGTCTAAATAATATTTTTTCACGTAAAGAGTTTGACAGTATATTGTATGATTATTCGGCTAAAGGCCATGGAAAAGACGTAACGAGAAAGACTACATGTCGCATATGTGGCGTCACATCAATACACATTCCCTCCACTTCTCAACTCAGTGCTAATGCTGCGTCTTCTACCATGGTCTACTGAGCCATCAGATCAAGATGCCTGTGTGTTTTGTACCAGAATGTCACCATTCCACTAAGATGGGCTGTTCTTTCTTTTGATTCCCGTCTGACGTTAAAACTAGTGCTGTGTCTGAAATCGCGCACTTACGTGAGTGCACTTACATTGAGTGCACTTCATTATCCCTACAGTACACTTACTTATAGGCGCAGTGCTCTCATTTCTACAGTGCACTGTCAAAACAGCCTTCGCACACCTAACGGCAGTTGGACGTTTCTTCTTCGGTGGTATTTTTTTTTCTGCTCGATCATTTCCATTTTGAAATTCCCGCGCCCTCCGCTACGTAGACAAGATGGCGGCCGTTGAGGGTGGAAAGTGTCCATCGGTCCACACTCAAGTTTTAGATCGTTTTGAGTGCGCCACCGAGGTACTTCCAGTGCACTGCGTTTTGGCACACTTTCCGTTTTTGCGCGAAGTGCACTCAAAAAAGTAAGTGTAAGTATAGAAGTGCGCGATTTCAGACACAGCATAGGAATCACTGGATAAAACGATATGTGTATGTGAATTTTGGCGGCAGCAACAATTGGTGGCAGCTAACATTAACTTAATTAAGTTTAGTCTTAATTTTCATTATTCCAGTACATCCATACTGTGATAACTGGGCAGAGTAATTAAAACGTGTTAATCCGCTGGTCCACTAGGTGGCAGCAACCCTCTGTTGTTACGGTTGAGTTAACATATAGTAAAGCACAGAACAAGTTCAGTCCGGGATGTGCCCCTTTTTGCCATGTTAAGTTAAGCTGCACTCTGTTCGTCAGTAACGAAATAAAGCTCGTTCAATGTCCAATGAGAAGCCTCCCGTGAGTTACTACATAAATGGCGACGAGGATAAACTAAAGCCGATGCCTCGTGGGGATGCAAGCAAAACAGTAAGACTCTGTAAAGTTGCTATGCATGAGCGATCCGAATCCGAATCGGACGTTTCCCCGAAAATAATCATGGCGGCGGCCTTGGTAGGGAGCACCGCTCCGTTCGACAGTGAGACGCAGACGTGGGAAGAATATTGTGAGGTTCTCCACCATTTTTTTGAGGCTAATGAAATCACAGATGCAAGTCGGCAGAAAGCTATATTGCTCAGTTCAGT
>OMKX01108499.1:0-10728 GCA_900302425.1 Brosme brosme
GGGGGGGGGGGGAGCGATGACATCATGGACCTCAGGGCTGCTCTCTGCTCTCACGGTTCACCTCCCGCTCCAACGGTGACACGCCTGGAATGTGTTGGTCAACCCCCTGTGGAGCACCAGCCATTCTCCTTCCTCCATAGCACCCCTTCTCCTCTCCCTCTCTCACTCCCCCCTTCTCTCTCTCTCCCTCTCTCTCTCTAACCCCTTCTCCCTCTCTCTCTACCCTCACTCTCATTGTCTCTCTCTCTCTTAATCTCTCACTCACTTTCTCTGTCCCTCTCCCTCTCTGACCCTCCCTCTCTCTTTTGCTCCATCACTCTCTCTCTCTCCATCGCTGACCGTCAATCTCTCTCTCTCTCTCTCTCTCTCTCTCTCTACTCTACTCCAAATATCTGACCCTCCCTCGTCTCCCCTCTCACAATCTCTCTCACTGATCATCACTCTCTCTCTCTCTCACATCACTCTCTCTCTTGCACTCTCTCTCTAACCCTCCCTCTCTCTCTATACTGCTCCCCCCTCTCTCTCTTTGACCCTCCTTCTTGTTCTCTCTCCCTCTCACACCCTCTCTCTCTGACCCTGATTTAGTATATGCAGCTCTCTCTCTCTCTCTCTCTCTCTCTGATGTTCTCTAACCAGTGTAACTAGTGAACTCTCTGTTTCCACACGGACCTCCTCCCAGCGCTGCGTCTCGTAGGTAAGTCCAGTGGAGTCAGGAGGAGCCGGTATCTCCAGGAGAACCGAGCGAGATCCCAGAGGGAACTGGGGTGGGGGGGACTGTGGGAGTACTGGGAGAGCTGGGAGAGGACTGGGAGAGATTACAATCTGACGTCTGTCAGCGCTACCATCCTGAGGTGAGGTTCAGGCTGGCTGGTGGAAGGGGAGATGTTGTGATGTGTTTGTGCGGCAGATCTCTAGTGTGTACAAGTGTTGGTCACTGAGGGAACAGGAGACTCTTTGGTCCGGCTCAGCGACAGACTCCCGCAGAGCGAAGTTAAACATCTACCTGGCTGCTGTGAGGTCAGGCAGCTGCTGGTTCCCATGGCGCTGCTGACGTGCCTGTGAGCAACGGGCTCAGCGGTCAGGAGAGGTTAGTGTGGGTACGGTACCGCTGAACTGTAGAGGATAAGTAGAACTGGTTCATAGACCTCTCCCTGTTTGTTTACTGAATGAAACCAGTCAGAGTTGGTACCAGTATGTTCCTCTTATGTTGTGGGTAGCTGCATTATGATGATGAAACATTTCTGACGTTTGCTGATGATATTTACTTCTTTATATTGCGGTGTTCATCGTAAGACTGGGCAGTTATGAAACATAATTGTTTATCCTCTTTAAGGTTTATGGAATGAAGATATTGACTTTATAAAATACCCAATGTTCTCGTCTTAGTGGATTATGAAGAGAACATCTTGCATCAAACTGAACAAGAACATAATGTCTGATACTAGATGACCATAACATTTAAGATCATGACGTCAGCTGCGGTTTGGCTGGCATTCTGAATTCATACGCCTATCATGATATTTATCCATAAAGTGCAGAACTCCTACGTAATGCTAACACATGCTAACACCTTTTACCACCCTGCCAGTCCCCCACTGTGCAGAGACACACACACACCCATCTCTCCCTCCTCCATCCCTGATCCACGGGGCTGGGCTGGTTCTCAGGCCCCCCCATGTGGACTGGTTTTGAGCACGTGGAGCTACGGAGCAGGGAGTCCACTTGGAGTGGTTGGTGGATCATATGTTGTGTTCTTGCCGTGCTGTTGACCCACACTAACACTAAGACCCGTTGGAGCAGCGATCCACGCGCTAGGTGGGGAACTGATAGGACACTCTTTGTACAGATATTGGGCTACTGCTTCTTGTCAACACCCAAACCTCCTTGACTTTTGTTCTGCAGGGGAACATAAGGATGATACAGCCCATGTACTCAGAACATGTCCACTAGATGTTCACCGGGTCAATCTCCTGGTTGATCCCGTCACAAGACGTTGAACTCGCTAGTGTTGAGTCCATGATAATTCAATGCGGTGATGTTGTGTCTCTCTGTGTGTTTGGAGGCTGAAGCGGCTGCTGGAGCAGGAGAAGGCCTACCAGACCAGGAAGGACCAGGACCACGCCAAGCGGCTGGAGAAGCTGAGGGCCGAGCTGGTCCGGCTGAAGTCCTTCGCTCTGATGTTGGTGGACGAGCGGCAGCTTCACATCGAGCAGATGGACCAGCAGAGCCAGAAGGTCCAGGACCTCGCCCAGAAGCTGCAGGAGACGGAGCGGCGGCTGGCGAGCGCCAGCGGCGCCGCCCGGGAGGACGGCCAGAAGGTGCTGAGGCTGGAGGCCGAGCTGGAGGTCCGAGCCGCGAGGTCCGGCGAGGAGCGGGAGGAGATGGCCGCCAAGCTGGCCGACCAGGAGGCCCAAGGCCGCCAGCTGAGGCTCCAGCTGGAGGGGCTGTCGCACAAGATGGAGGAGCTGGAGGAGAGCAACACAGTGCTGAAGAAGTCAGATGAGGACCTCCAGGAGCTGAGGGAGAAGATCAGCAAAGGGGAGTGCGGGAACGCCACGCTCATGGCCGAGCTGGAGAACCTGCGGAAAAGAGTGCTGGAGATGGAGGGCAAGGACGAGGAGATCACCAAGACAGAGACCCAGTGCAGGGAGCTGAGGAAGAAGCTACAAGGTGAGACGAACCACAGCAAGGACCTGAGGCTGGAGGTGGAGAGACTGCAGAAGCGGATGGTCCAACTGGAGAAGCTGGAAGCAACCTTTGCCAAGAGCAAGGCCGAGTGTTCTCAGCTTCACGTCAACCTGGAGAGAGAGAAAGGCGTGATGAAGGATCTGGCCGGGGAGCTGGAAGCGGTGAAGAACCGAGTGAAAGATCTGCAGTCTTGCGAAGCAAAGTTTGAAAAGGCAGAAATGCTCCTGAAAGACGACGTCATGAAGCTGAAATCGTTCACCGTGATCCTGGTGGACGAGAGGAAGAACATGACCGAGAGGCTGGGGCAGGAGGAAGAGAAAAGTGATGAACTGAATAAGATGTACAAAAGTGAACAGGGCAAGGTCATGAAGGTCACAGAGAAGTTAATCGAGGAGAGCAAAAAACTCCTAAAGCTCAAGTCGGAGATGGAAGCGAAAGTGACGACGCTGACGGAAGAGAAAGAGGAACTGAGAGGCAAGCTGGCGAGTGAGGAGGAGAAATGCAGGGAGCTCAGCTCCAGGGTGGTGAAGATGAGAATCAGAATGGACGGACTGGAGGAAGGGGAAAGAGAATCGCTGAGGTGGCGCACCAACAAGGACAATAACAACCGTCAGGACGAAGACAACCGGGTAAAGGAGCTCACGCTGGAAGTGGAGAGACTGAGGAACCGTCTGAAACAACTGGAGGTCGTGGAGGGAGACTTGATGAAGACGGAGGACGAGTACGACCTTCTGGAGAAGAAGTTCAGGACGGAGCAGGACAAAGCCAGCGTCCTGTCTCAGATGCTGGAGGACATGAAGAGCCAGATCGCCAGGAACAAGGCCATCGAGAAGGGGGAGGTGGAGAGCCCCGAGGCGGAGCTCAGGGTCCGCTGCAGGATGGAGGAGGCCAAGAGCAGAGACCTCCAGACGGACGTCCGAGCCCTCAAGGAGAAGATCCACGAGCTGATGAACAAGGAGGACCAGCTGTCCCAGCTGCGGGTCGACTACTCCGTCCTGCAGCGGCGCCTGGCGGAGGAGGAGCAGAGGAGGAGGAGCATGAGCAGCGAGGTGGTCAGCCTCGCCAAAGAGCTGGAGGCCACCAAGCGCTCCAGCCGCGCCCTGAAGCCGGGGATGAACGGGCGGAGGATGGTGGACGTGCCCCTCACCTCCACCGCCGTGCAGACGGACGCCGTCGCCCGCTACACGGCTGAGGAGGAGACCCCCGCTGGCTTCATCAGGAACTCCGTCCTGGAGGAGAACCATCTCATGAGCAACCTTCGACAGCAGGGTCTGAAGAAGCCCGCGGTGCTCGAGCGCTACCCCCCCGCGGCGGCAGAGCTGGCGGGCGCCAGGAAGTCCTGGATCCCCTGGATGAAGAAGAAGGAGGCGTCCGTGACCCCGGACAAACCCACGCCTCAGGTCAACGGGCGATCGCTGTTCCAAGGGGCGGAGCTCACCATGTCCCAGAAGGCGGGCCAGCCGCTGCACATCCGCGTGACCCCGGACCACCGGAACAGCACCGCGACCCTGGAGATCACCAGCCCACGGGCCGAAGACTTCTACTCCACCACCACCATCATCCCCACGCTGGGCCTGCAGAAACCTCGCATCACCATCGTGCCGCAGCCCTCCGCCGGCGCCACCAGGACCAAGGCGGCCGGGGACCTGAGTCGGAAGTCCCCGGTCACCATAACCACCATCTCCAGGGCCATGTCCCCGGACCAGAGGAGCAGCACTCACTCCCCCGTGTCCATCATCTCCGTGAGCACCTCTCCGGTGATGGAAGAAGCGTCCGGACCCCCGGAGCTCCAGGAGGTGACCCCGGGCCGCACCGTCTTCAAGCTGACCCCGGAGAAGCAACCCGCGCCGGCCAGGAAGTACAACTCCAACGCCAACATCATCACCACCGAGGACAACAAGATCCACATCCACCTGGGCCCGGCGGTCAAGCGCCCGGCGGAGAGCTCCGGGGGGGCGGGGCTGACCGTCAGGACCCTGGGCGTGGCCGAGATGAGGGAGACCTCCACGGGGACGGTGCTACGGTCCCCTCGCCAAACCGGCGCCGCGTCGGGGAAGGCGTCGACCGGTAAAATGACGAGCAGCATCACAATCACGCCCATCACCTCGGCAACCTCCAGGCCAACGCAGTCACTGGTGAGTATCACACGTCTGCTGCACTGAATGACCCCCGCTTGAGTTCTGATGATCTTTTATTGGACGGTTCTCGCTCGGTTTGTAGATCAGCTCTCTTTCAGAAATACAAACGCGACTGAGTAACTCTCTTAGAAGCTCTTTTGTTTCTAAGAGCACATTAATCTAAACAGTTTATATGGCAGGTTCTTCTGAAAAGTTTCTAGTTGATGTCTAGGGATGTGTTCCCTATAGAGCAGCAGATGTCACTCACACTGTTCATGTTGACATGCTTTCACTGCCACGGCGTTGAATTCTAAATGTAGACTAGATGAATGCCACTTCCTCAACCAACAGAGCTTCCACCGAGCACACCATGACGTCGGTGGCCGTTTAAATGAGTGCTGAAAACCTTCCCTCACAGGACCTCAGTCTGACCTCACCGTGCACTCTGACCTCACCGTCCTGGACGTCCGCTCAGGGTTCTGTGTCGTGTGTTTGATCCCCAGCCCGGCGCGGACGTCCCTCGCTCCAGCGCCGCGTCCCGGATCCCGATGTCCAAAGGCCTGAAGACGTCCGCCAAGGCGGTGGCGGCCGTCTCCACGGTAACGAGGATGGAGTCGCGGTCCGAGGGCCAGCTGATGAAGATCGAGCTGAGGAAGTCGGCCGGGTGCGGCCCCGCCTCCTCGTCGGGTGGGAAGAGCTGAGCGTCTCCGTGGCAACGGCTCGCTGTGCGAACGACAAGATGTCCTAGTGGGCGGGGCTTAAAGCCAACTGCGTTTGGTGGAATGAAAACCAGGTTTTTTTTATGGATATTATTGTTGAATGATGATTTTTATCGATGTTATTTTATTTAGCAGGCTAAGCCAGATAGTGAATCATTTGCATGGTTTAGGACGACACAAAGCACTGGTTATTTTGAACTGGCTACATGTGCCTTGACTGTAATGCCTTATCGTTGGTGACTGCCAGCTAGAGTATATTTTAATATAACTCACATTTATACAATGTGTTTATTTATCTGCTGCTTCCGGAGGTTTCCAATCACTGAATTATCATGTGTGGAGTGAATGTGATGCACACACACTCTTCTGTCAACAATAAACAATATTTATCTCTACAGTACAACTTTCTAGGCATTACTTTGAATTTTTTGATTTTCTAACACCTCAATAAACGATAAACTGTAATAATCTATAAGATTAACAATTCCTGTTCTTCTATTTATATGAGGCAACCGTCACAACAACCGTTGTTTACTTTATCTAATTTTTGCTGTATATTGAATTATCACATCGAGTAAGAATAAGGAGTTAATTAATAACTCATTGTCATGTCCAAAGTATCATCAAAACAGGTGATAATGATTGATCTGCCGCTGGTGTCGACTCACTCATGAGTCAGCTGACCATCACGAGATGTTTACTCTGTCACATGACCACGATGACCACTGTTCAGCCATCCGACTCCCTCTCCCGGACACAACAACAAAACTTATTCAATGATGGCACCATCAAATAAAAATAAAACAATGCATAATAAAAAGTCACACATTAAGGCTACCTCCTGATATGTCATATAGGCTAACATTTTTGGGCATAATTAGCTTTTTAACATGTTATGTGACAGTTATGTATGTAACCTAAAGCATATGGGTTAACAAATGAATGCATACCCATCCATGTTTTGAATCTGCTTTTCCTGGACCGAATATGTCATAAAAGATAACCACTAAAAGATGATGAGTAGTCCGGGTTCAGACTGGGACCGGGAAAGCGGGTCTTGGGGAGGAGAGCTTATTGTTGTGGGCTGTGAGGAGATGAAAGCCCGGTCCATAACAGACTGATGGAGACGTGAGATGAGGGCCAGACCCAACACTTTACAGACGTCTCGTATTAACACGAACTGCTTTTAATCTAGCGAGACGCATCTGGGCAGCAGGGCGGTAAACAGGCCGGTAAAAAGGTCCTTTAATGCGCTCATCATGAGATGCTTAGCTCCGTCCAGCTGGCCCTCGTATATTTTCGTGACTAGATGAACTATTTGAGGATTAAGGAGAACATTAAAGGGCCAGCTGACTGAATTATAGGAGCTTATTATCGCTGCTCTTCCTCTTCTGACTAAATGTCTTATTCGGTATTTATTCAGTTGTGCTGCCAGGTTTGTAGGGGTCAATGGTCCTTGAATATGGTAACTATTCTGCACCAATATAACGGTGTCAACATTTGATACATCAAGCGTTTGTGATGTATCAAGCGTCTGCTTTGTAGACTACAAAGCAGACAGAATTATTATTTCAACCTTAAAAGTTAAGCGAAAAATCCACTGACTTTGTTCCATCGTTTAAACGGTTTGAACGAACAAAGTCAGTGAATCTTTCGCTTAACTTTTAAGGTTGAAATAATAATTCTGTCTGCTTTGTGTGGGTGACGTAAGCAGATTCTGTGTGATAACTTAACAAATGTAAAACAGTACATCAGCGTTCAGAAATAGTCGGAATAACTTCAGCCCATGTTCTGAGTGACGTCAGGTGTCTTCTGGACAGCGCCGCTCGACGTGCGTGTGACGGCACCGCGCAACGCGTTAATCTTGTTAGTAAACTTCCTGGAACAGTGCAGCTGCCGCTAGCTGTCTGGCTAGCTGTTTTCTCATGGTCATGTTTTGACTGCTATACGAATAATAATCAGACCCAAACACACATGAGAGCCGCTCTTTAAACACGCGTTGTGTCACAGCAACAGTACCAGTACCGAGGCTCGGTCCACCAGCAACATGATGGCGTCCAGCTACAACGCCAAGGAAGAGGACGGGCACGTCACCGTGTCCGGCCCGGGGACGATGAAGAACAAGAAGCCGGACAACACGGCCTTCAAGCAGCAGCGGCTCCCCGCCTGGCAGCCCATCCTCACGGCGGGGACTGTCCTGCCCGCCTTCTTCGTCATCGGACTCATCTTCATCCCGATCGGCATCGGCCTGTACGTCACGTCCAACAACATCAAGGAGTTCGAGGTCAGGACACCAAACATACTGTTAATCATATACTGTTACACAGTATGTGTAATCTACATATAACATACTGTTGTACAGTATGTATATCATACATATAACATACTGTTGTACAGTATGTATAATATAGGCCTACATATAACATACTGTTGTACAGTATGTATAATATACATATAACATACTGTTGTACAGTATGTATATTATACATATAACATACTGTTACAGTATGTATAATATACATATAACATACTGTTGTACAGTATGTATAATATACATACAACATACTGTTACACAGTATGTATAATATACATACATACTGTTATACAGTATGTATAATATACATATAACATACTGTTACACAGTATGTATAATATACATATAACATACTGTTATACAGTATGCATAGTATACATATAACATACTGTTATACAGTATGTGTAATATACATATGCATAACATACACTGTGTATGACGTCATCAGCACCTTTGATATTCATATATAGATGCATCATCGCAGAGAAATGGTTTGTCACTTTGTCACAGTGTTGTTGTCACTGCCACCGTGAAACACTTCATAACATATGACGAGGTGTGTTTTATTATTACCAGACGGGAAACGATGGAGTCACAGCAGAAAGTTCCATGTTATACAAAAAGTTAACACTATCGATCAGCTATCGCTGCATTCTGATCAGCCGTGCATGATGTATCATTTTTGATTGATGGCTTGTGCTACGTGCTCCCCGTGACGGATGGACATCGGCAGATCGACTACACGGGGACGGACGTGTCCAGCCCCTGCTACAACTGCTCCAACAACTTCAGCTGGAACAGCACCCAGCCGTGCACCTGCAGCCTGCCCTTCTACCTGGAGCAGCCCTTTGAGGTGAGGCCTCCTGGAGCAGCAGATCACCACAGCTGCTGTCACAGTGTTTAAACCTGCTTCCTCCTCCTCTGCTGCAGAGCAACGTCTTCGTGTACTACGGCCTGTCCAACTTCTACCAGAACCACCGGCGCTACGTCAAGTCCAGGGATGACAGCCAGCTCAACGGGAATATGGACTCTCTCAAGGTGCTATAGAGGTGTAATATTGACTCTCAAGGTGCTATAGAGGTGTAATATGGACTCTCTAGGTGCTATAGAGGTGTAATATTGACCCTCTAGGTTCTCTATCGTGTGTTAGATTGCTGGTTTACAAGCTGTAGATGTAAGAAGTTAAGAGTGGCCAGAGTTCTGGTCCTACAGATGTCCTCACAGGCTAACCTTTGTTCTCCGCCCCCCAGAGTCCCAGTAAGGAGTGTGAGCCGTACGCCCACAGCGACAACAAGCCCATCGCTCCCTGCGGTGCCATCGCAAACAGCATGTTCAACGGTGAGGCTGTCCTGCTTTAGGTGGAGGAGAGGGGAGCCCCAATAATATGTCTGTGTTGAGTAGGTGATGTAGGAACACAGCGGTCCCTACGTCACCGTGCCTATGTCACCGTAGGAACAACCCGGGTCTTTACATGATGTAGGAACACTGTGGCTACTTCACCGTAGCAACCGTGGCAACGTCACCGTTGCAACACCATGGGTCTCTATGTCACCGTAGTAACACCGCAGGTCCCTACTTCACCATAGCAACACCCCGGGTCCCTACTTCACCATAGCAACACCCCGGGTCCCTACTGCACCATAGCAACACCACAGGGGTCTCTACGTCACTGTAGAAACACAGAGGGTCTGTTTGGTGCGGTGTAATCCAGGCTGAAGGTCAGGAGGTCTGTGGATGTGTCTTACTGGTCCTCTCGTGTCCCCCAGACACACTGGACCTGTTCTTCATCGACCCCAACGGCACCAGGATCCAGATCCCTCTCTCCAAGAGGGGCATCGCCTGGTGGACCGACAAACACGTCAAGTTCAGGAACCCCGGAGGAAACAGCCCCAACCTCACCTCCGTCTTCCAGGGTAAACAGCCTAGCATGCTCCACAACACAACATTCTGCACAACATGCAGCACAACCCAACATGCTGCACAACCTGAAGCACGACAAGCTGTTCTAGGAAACAACCAACTATTTAAGCAAACTATTACAATATGCAGTTTGATTCCTGATGGCTCTTCCTGACGTAACAGAGATGTTCCCCTGCCCTGACCTCTGACCCAGGCACCAGTAAGCCAGTGAACTGGCACAAGCCGGTGTACGAGCTGGACTCGGACCCGGAGAACAACGGCTTCATCAACGAGGACTTCATCGTGTGGATGAGGACCGCGGCGCTGCCCACCTTCCGCAAGCTGTACCGCATCGTCCAGAAGAAGAGCCACCTGGTGCCCACCCTGCCCAGCGGGAACTACACCCTGGAGGTGGTCTACAGTATCCTTACCCCGCTACTGACCACCACATGGTGTAACACAACCTCACCCTGGAGGTGGTCTACAGCATCCTGACCCCCTACATAGTGTAACACAACCACACCCTGGAGGTCCTTCAAACTCATACTGACCAGATAATCCTAGAATAGACCAGACTAGACCAGACTGGTCTGGGCCACACTAGGCCAGACACCAGACTATACTAGACCAGACCAGGTCAGACCAGCCATAACATGCCACACTAGACCATACAAGACACCCTTAGAATGCGAGACTAGGCCAGACCATACCATGTCAGACTAGACTGGACTACACAGACTGGCATGCCTTGCTCAATAGCTGCATCATACGTCGGGTGACCTAACTAGCCAAAGTAAAGCGGTCCACCTTCCAGCTCCTAAACCAGACGACCTCCTTGACCCGAGCGCCCCCAGACTACCCGGTGCGGAGCTTCGACGGCCGCAAGCGCATGATCCTGAGCACCATCTCCTGGATGGGGGGCAAGAACCCCTTCCTGGGCATCGCCTACATCACGGTGGGCGCGGTCTGCTTCTTCCTGGGCGTGGTGCTG
>OMKX01108502.1:0-13045 GCA_900302425.1 Brosme brosme
GAAGATGACTTCAGTACAGACCAGAGTGGAGGAGCACAGAACCTTAGAACCAACACATTCTAAGAAACCTCCAGGAGCAACATGAAGAAACACAGTACACCAGACAGTTTAGTTAATTATTAATTTTAAATAAATGAAATAAGACTAGATCCAGGGTCATTATTTGATGAAATCAAAGAATCATCAAGTTTATAAAAATCTTACTTGATGACCAAAAACGCTTCAAATCCATGATCAACACTAATATCAATAGATCCTCTCTGTTGGACAATCGCTTCAGCATTAGCTTAGACCTCAGTCAGAACCATCAATTCATGTTATTACCGTCAATGAAAGAGGATTTATAAAAAAAAAGAAGGGAATCTTCAGTGAAGATCGATATTCAAGGCAGAATTAAATACCGCGGAACATACAATTTAAAATAAGAGACGCAGAAGATTTGAAAATGGCAGATTCAATTCTTTCTTAATATACACGCGACATTGAACGACGGCATCTTCCTGGCGATCAGGCGACACTCACCTGTTGTGGACGAGCTCGGCCATGAGTTTGAGGACAGGTGTAGTGCATGCTGGGTCGTGGTACCACAGCTCTATGGCTCTCTGCAGAATGGGCATGTAGGCCGGGTATCTGGCGCACTGGGTCAAGGAGGGAATTCAACATATACATAACAGGTGTTCAAGTCCCCGCCAAAAGGTTCTGGGTTGGATGCCCCCCACCACACCCCATGATTACATCCTACCGGTGGGAACTCCGCAGCATGATGCCCTAACCCCTACCGGCTCCTAAATGACTTACAGCCGTGTTGATTTGAGGTTGCTGTGGATACCAGCGTCTGCTAAATACTAGGTAACGTATACCAAGTTCAGCGGATTTAGAAGTGTTTATAAACCTAGCACCTACATCCATGTACACTCACTCTATGTACTCCGTGGTATGAGTGGGACTACAGCAAAGAGAGACCTTTTTGAGCACCACAGAACATGTACAAAATTTGAAACAAAAGGCTAATCTAAAGGCAAACTCTAAGACCAACAGCTCCCCTGGTGGTGGGCGCCAGGTATAGCAGGGCGGGTGAGGATACATCCAGTCAAACAGCATCATGAAGCTGGTCTTGGCATTGAAGGCGAAAGCGATTCCTCTCAAGTCTCGCACCAAACCCACCAGAGTCCTCTGCAAGGGGAAACAACACAGCGACACGTTGGATTACACCTAAGCCCAAAGCACACGGTTGTCTCGCGACAGATGGGAAATGTTGACTGAATTTCACATCCTCAATCCCTTTTTGAAGCAGATGGACAATACAGCCGCGGTGCGCGCTTTGCCCTGTTCAAACTATATGATTCTAGTGTGTGTGTGTGTGTGTGTGTGTGTGTGCGTGTGTGTGCGCGGTACCTTGGCCTCCTGTTCGTTGAAGGTGTTGGTGCTCAGCATTTGGGCCACGGTTTCGAAGGCAGCCGTCAAAGGCAGCATGAACTGTTCAAACTGGTCTTCATCTTCCCCTGCACAGAAACACACCGCAAACATCACCACCACCACCACCATGATCAGACACATACATCAACTATTATCACCCCCACCACAATTATCAGGCACACACATCAAATATCACCAACACCATCAAATCCTTCATGCATTACTTCTGCAAACTTCAGGCCAGTGAATAATCGTGAAATCGCGATAAAACGGCTGATATTTGAAAACAGATCTGCTGCCCTCTCCTTGAATGGGTTAAAACCATTGATTTTTTTAAATGACTTAATATAAATAAATAAATAAAGAATAATGTAATTTTACTTTTTTTGTATCCATTTCCATTCGACACATATTGCCCCTTAAGCTGGTTGAGCTTGTAATTATTATAAAGCGCTGATAAACTTGACCAGTGTTGTAATTACCTAGGTCCACCATGAGGAGACGCCCAAGCGCCGTGTAGAACGTGGTGCGACAACGCATGTCGCTTAGATTCGACTGGTTGTTCACTCCCAGGAAGGAGAAGTGCTCACTCTAGAAAGGCAGAGATTTGAAAAACGTTCAAAAATATCATAAACATGTTACAATTCAGTTCTAAATCATTCAAAAATAATCTTCACTATAAACTCTAGACATTGAACTACACCGATAGGCTTATAGAAGATAGTAGCTAAATGTATATATATTTTTATCTGTGTATATTTGTCCACTTTATGACGTGTGTACTCACGGTGTGGTTGTTCAACATGAACTGGACCGCACTGAGCTTGACCAACTTCCTCACGCTGCTGTATGTGCAAAATGGCGTCAAGGAGAACCCAGTTTGGAGGAAAACGATCGTTTTTAAAACCATTTAAAATAATCTTCAACACTCCTCAATCTTTAGTTCAGTGATTCTCAACTGGTGGGGGTTACCACCAATGTGGGGCGCGGGGGGCATTTTGAGAGGGTCGTAGACCATGTGCAAAACCTTGACCTTAGAAAGAAGCCAATGAATGAACTAAAGTTTCAATGTAAATTCATGTTTCAATGGTTTACTATTTCAATGGGCTTTGCCCTATTGTTGCAGATAGTCATGTGCTCCATGTTTTTAACAATGCATGAAGGCATTGTTGATTACTGCAATATTAGTAAATCTTTTTCTTTTTGGATTGTGGCTTAATCACTAGTGACACATCTGGGTCCTTAGGCAAGGCCAGATGTGAACCACTGCTCTAGTGGGTTGGTCCCTTAACTAGAACACGGTTGTTTAGTTACATCGTTACATTGGGTTGATAGCACAAGTTCCTTTTCCACAACAGAAGTCAGACTAAACAGATGTGGGGCAAAATGGTTGACGACTGAGCCATTATGCAAAGTCTATACAAAACTGAAGCAAAACGCATGACTGCGCACACAGCGCATGAACGTGCACACAGCACATGAACGTTTCCACTCCCAGCAGGGCCTGGCAGTAAAGGATATCCTAGAGAGAGGTCGTTTAGGAGCTGCAGAGTCTTGGAGGTGATTGGCTCACACTGGCCCCAGTACTTCAGGTTGGTGATGCTGTTGAAAGAACAAAAACAAAACATGTCACTTTATTGAACCACCTTGGAACAAGAACACATTTTACAAATATACAAAAAAAACAGCACAATAAGCTAATGAGCCATTGAAAGCAATTATGATGATTACTTAAGTAATTAAAAATAGCTTTTTTCAGTTTTTCAACATTCGGTTCATAGAGGTGGCATCCCAGAATAGAAAACATTTTACGGTTTTAAATACTAATACTCAAAAATGCAGCATCAATTCATGTATTCGTCTAAGTATGTAAATGAAATACAAACAATCATACAACAAACGGTCACATATACAGTAATTAAACAGACACTAGTGTTTCCTACTTACATTTTACCAATAAAGACACTAAGCACCATGGTCTCATCATTCAGCCCCAAAACATCCGACAGGCGCCGGTAAAGCTGAAGGGAGAACACATGCCATATTTATTGATCTTTTATGATGTAAAAGCAGCAGGCAGCATCTACATCAGGGCAGGATGTCCTATTGGTCAGGGTGTTTTACTCCCAGCTGAAAGGTTCTTGGTTCCATGTCCAAAAGTCTGCAGTCTACCTGTGGGCATCCTTGAACAAGATGTCCTCTACCTGCCCATTAATGACGTTTCTAGATTCACTGGAACAATAAATATTAGGGTAAGAATCTTTGTAAGGGAAGTGAATCAAACCATGGCATCCAGCAAGGTCGAGTTATCCTTTATATCTTTTTATCCAACATTACATGAGATCTGGCATTATCAAGGGATCTATAAACCACACAATATCAAGGTCACCAGACAAATAATTCAGATGAGATGTAAGTGAGTTTCTAGAGACAAGACACCTTATAATATATAACCCTGCAATAAAACTTTAAGCATTTCAGAGGCTATGGATAGAAACTGCAGTACATGCGTTTAGATGTTATAGTTCCTCCACCCCCATCTGATGTGCCCAAGCACTATTTTAATGCTCAATTATTTAGCATTAGACATACTTAGCATTACAACAAAATGCCCACTTTCCCCGAGGGAGGAAATTATAGATTTGTGCGATTGTTTTATTTTGTATATATCTAAACCGGGATTACGATTTAATTGATACATTTTCATGCATAGGTTCAAATACAACAACAAAATCACTTATTTCTCTGTCATTTCTCGCATATCATTGCATAGATGCAGGTGACATATGAAGGATCTTCATTTTAAATGGATGTGTTCGGGTACCATTCTGCGAAAACAAACAACAGATGTGTTCAGTGTAAACACAGCTTTTCCCAGACGCAACGCATCGAACCAAGTTTTCCCTGGGACATCATCCAAGAATCAAACAAGTCACATTTGGGTTTTCTATACAATTTATGGACTCATTCTTGCAGAACTGGCTCCTTTTCCCCCATTGAGATAGAGAGATGGAGAGAGATAGAGAGAGATAGAGAGAGATAAAGAGAGATAGAGAGAGATATCCATCTTTATCTCTCTATATCTATATCTATATATACATATGTATGTCTATGTATATGTATGAGGGACCTCCACCACTGATCTGCACTGTTTGCATTCTGCGGTATTCGGCCACATAGGAGAACGCACTCCGTCAGCAGGGCGTAATGAGCTTCGCCGCGTCATGTCGCCGGGCAAAGAAAACAGCGCTGAAATAACAGGGAAGGGTAAAGGCACTGCAGGCTCCGGCGCATAGGGGGTCCTTTAGAAAAGCATGGCCGTCAGCAGTGTATATAGGGGCCAACATAAGGCGTGGGACAAAAGACCTCATCATCTCCATCGACTTGGCCCCCCTCTGTCTGTCTCTATGCGTTCAGAGAGAGTCGGGGGGGAGGCGACAAATATAAACACCGGAACCAGGGAACACAGAGGACACGGGCTACAGCCCATCAGGGATATCTTTCCCCCATTGCTTGCAACTCACTTCAAGAGGAACATTAATGTACATCAGAGCCCCATGGGTGTGGAACAATATTTCAGCTAACGTCTGGGAAGATACAAATAATTAGTTTAGGAGTGACGCATCCAAGTCACATCAGGTGAAAACTGGTGTCGCTCAAGGGTCAGCCTCTCAATCTCGGCTGTACAGACCCCCACTGGGATCATTACGGCCTGTGGCTTCTCTTACCACCATTTGGTTGATGATTAGTCAAATAGGACTTCAGGCGGTATCAGAAGTCATGTTTAACCAAGGAAATGTGTCATAATGACAACAACAGTGTCTGTTTTGATGTTAAGCAATGCCAAATGAATCATCTCTTAATTTCTTGTACGAGTAATTTCTTTATTTTTGTCGGTGAGATCTCGCTATCGCAAACCTTCCCAGAATGTGTTTCACATCCGTTTTTGGTCTGTTGTGTTATGTTTGGACCCCGGGAGGACTAGCTGACTGCGGTGTTTTCAGCTCATAGGAATCCTTTACGATAGGGTTAATAAGATAAAATAGATCTAAATAAATAAACTCCCACTGAACCCCTGCCGTGAAGTCCACACTCCATCCTCCCTGATCTACCTCCTGGCCACAGAAGCATTTGAATGCACAGACTGAGTTGCCCAACCTTGGAGGACTTCTGTAGCCTGACCCGCGAGATGGTTTGTGCCACAGAACCATCTGGGAAGTCATCCACGGAAACTGTTTGGATAGGGGCAGGCACTCTAAAAAGAATACTTGGCAGGTGAATGGATGAACCATCTGTCCATCACGTAGTTACTCATAGGAAGCTGATTGGTCGGAACCAATGATGGTCTGGACACAAACGCATAACTTGAAGCCTGGCAGGATGGCTCCTCGCGAGATCGCAATCCCTCGAATTCAGCGGCCTCGCAAGGTTAGGACTGTACTGTATAGCAGTAGGGGATGCGTTGAGTTACCTTGGAGGACTTCTGCACCTGGTCTCCGATGTAGATCTTCCTGAACTGTTCGAAGAAGCTGAGCATGGCCAGCTCCAGCCTCTCGTTGCCGGCCTGGGCCAGCCGGGAGTCGGTCAGGTTCATCAGCTGGAGCACCCTGTTCGGAAGACACACATAGACACACACGGGATAACATCATAAGTACTGATGGATACAGATCATCTCATCTCACAGTCAACTCCCTGGTGGACTGTACCAACTGGTAGATGGCAGTCGGATCTAACCCATCCTACAGTGAGTGGACACAACTTGTGATGTCACAAATGGATACATCGTGAGTGGACGCTCCAACACTAGTGATGTCACCAATGGATACATTTTTTAACTTAAGACTAAACCTCACACCTGGTGGGGCAAACAGGAGCCCCTAAAGAAACCTAAAAAACATAACACATCGTGTTCTTACCGACACACGAGCTCGCCGTCCATGGCGTCCTGCTCGTCCGTGCTGGCGAACGACACCCGTCCCCCGATCACCGCTCCGATGATGTACACCAGCCATGTCAACCGTCCTGCATAGCAAGCTTAGTTAGAACCCTTATGCAAATTCAGCTAGTAGTAGTGTGTGGTCAACGACACTCCCAGCATGCACCTGGTGGACCCAAACAACCCCGGCCTTAACCCGGTTTAGTGAGGTTCTGAATAGTGACCATTTGATAATTATTTATAATGGTAGATATTCCATGGTAGAGCTTTTTATAAAAGTCCCCTGTAGGGTTTGTACATTGTGACGTCTCATAGCAGTGGTGGGAAAAAACATGACTGCATTCTACACAACCTCGCTTGGATATCCTCCCCCAGCATATATAGCTTCTAATAACATGGCTTTGTGTCCCAAATCCCCAAACATGGGCATTTCCTGCCTGTTTGTGTCAGCTAACTCTTCTTTAAAAACAAAACGTTGTTTGAAGAAGATTTCAGATTAGTAGTTGATTAAATGCAGATGGAGATTGTTTGGTCAAAACTGCTCTGCTCAAGATAAGGAAAAAAACGATAAAGAGCAAACATTCAGAATAGATTAAATACAAGTGAAAACAGACAAAATAAAATAGAAAATAGAAAAAAACTAAAAAACTAAACACGAGTTAAGAATATAAACACAAATATCCGAGACCTTTAACAACAAAAAGTACACCATTCTTTTGACAGCCCCAAAAAAGAGAAGAAAAGAACAAACACCACCAACAACGCACACAACAATAAAAAGCGTTTGTGTGTGTGTGTGTGTGTAGGCGCCGAGCAGAGCACTTACCCTCCTGTACGGTGGCGTCGGCCGTGCTGGAGTTGGTGGACTGCAGCAGCTCCTGGTAGCTCTGGGCGGCCTGGTCGAAGAGCTGCACCAGCAGGGCGCACGTCTTCTCGTACTCGCAGCGGCCGATGGTGGACAGCTGGTCCAGCTGCTGCTGCACCAGGCCCGCGTCGTCTAGGGGGTCCTCCAGACCGTCCCTGTGGGGGGGGCATGGGAGAGATGTTACATGGAGGAAGTAAATCCTGGGGGATTTATCCAAGGACACCCGCAATATCACAGGACTGATAACATGTGTGGGTCTAACAGGACCAAGGAGGGACATGGATTGAGCGCGCTAATGCTATTTCACATAGCGCTAGTTCTGGGCCACGCCTTCCACCCTCACCTCAGGATGACGTGGACGGACTCCAGGCGCGAGGTGATGTAGGCCTTGGTGACCTCCGGCGTGTAGGTCTCCAGCAGGTGGGGCTCCGTGGCCTTGACGTACGGCACGGACGCCGCCAGGCGCTGCCATAGACTCAGCAGGTAGTGGACGCTGTTGGGGGCAAACTCCCAGTGCTGAGCCATGGGGGAGGGAGGGAGAGAGAAGATAGTTGAGTCACATGAAACTGGTGGAGGTTACTTGAAGCTTTTCCAATAACTTTGCTTCGTATTATTAGATCTTGTTCGAATGAAACAAGTTCCAATTATAAAAGCGGTTCAAAATTAATCTGGTTCGGATCCATCAAATTCATATAAATACTTGTTGAAATCAATCAGGTTATTAGATGAGGTCTGAATTGAATGTACCCTTTTGACAGGTCAATACCAGGGTAAAGTAACCCCTGGTTTGACTTTAGCGTTACGTGTTTACTCTTTAACGGAGCTAGGCCCTTGTGGGTCCCCACCAAGACAGAGAATGTCCCCACACACCTGAAGACTGGTGACGGTGAAGTTGGCGATGAGGCGGATCACTTCCGGGTAGTTCTCCACCTTGACCAGCTCCCCCAGCTGGTAGTTACTCTTTAGTCTCGCCAGCAGACGACAGAACTCGTGGTAGTTGTTGGGATCTGGCAGACACTGGAGTGTGGAGCACACGGGTTACAACGCGTGGACCACCAGAGTGATGAAAAGAAATGAAATGAAGAGATGAAATGAAAATTGTTTTGTAATACTGTAAAAATAAGTTTATAATAACACCAAAATGTGTAATTTGACATTACATTTGGACATTTAAAATATAAGCGCGTGTGCGTGTGTACCTGAGGGTTGGCCAGTATCCTTTTGACTCCATCGACGAGGTGCGACAGGAACTTCGCCCTCTCTGCGTTGTTGAAGAGCGACCTTCGAACTGAGGCGATCTGAACTAGACATGACAACACCTGACAACGGACCAACACACGGACCAAACGTTAACATTTAAAACAGGACAAATACGTAAAAGGGACGTAACAAAGTGTGCATTGACGACGTAAAGATTTGATAGATTCTTTTTACGAATCCGATTTTTCGTTTACGATGCAGTGATAGTTTACGTACCAACGGGGACAGGGACGGCGGGATGGAATGATATAAATTGAAAAAGAGCTGCAGGGTCGAGGAATCGAGAAATGCTGAAAGATTATAAAAGAAAAACAACTTTAGTGTCACAGATTTTACCCCACATGGTATGCAACCTTGTTAAACAACTATGTAACTGGTTCCCAATTGGTAACGTTATCGTGGTAAATTTGCTAACTTCATCTGACCGTGAAGAACATCAATATTTACACAAATATTTGCTTTTCTGAAACTATATGCAGACAATATTTGGCATTGTTTTTCTTGATAAATCACTAAAGCAATTATTCCATTATCAAAATGCTATATACATTCAAAGTCCGATGAGCCAATGAAACTTGCGCAGCTCACTGAGAGCTTGTTTCCTATTGGTAGAGCCCTCGCAGCTACCTGATCTCCAGGAGGTGGGGATCTGGACAGTACAGAGGTCGTCCGAGGACTCGTCTGTGGAGGTTCCTATGAAGTCGTAGTTGAGGCAGTTGTAGCTGAGCTTCAGCAGCTGCATGAGGAGCCCATGCTGTGACTCATCGTTCAGGTTCAAGTTCTTCCCCGACGCCTGAGAACCAGAGAGGGAGCAGGCAACATCCACATGGGAGAGTTAGTTAAATATGGGCCGTTACAATCACAAGGAGACAGGTCATTAAGGAGCAGGTAGGGGTTAGACAGTGCAGACAGGTCATTAAAGTGGAATTGAACTCTAGCCATTCTAGCCTGTTGTCACGGGTAATGTATTTCTGTTTTGCATTTTACTTCAGAAAAAAACGAAATTTGCATTATTTTGATAAGTTAGATACAATTTTGTGTTGAAGCAGAATTTTCGGAACTATTTTGACGGATTTATTTAACCAGAATGCACTGCGCGAAACTGCTCAAGGGTGAAATTGAAGGTAGCAGACGAGGAACCTAACTCCGTTGTTCCCTCCGTTTTCTTACGTCATCGGGAGTATATACTGGCTCAAATAAACAGCCTTCAAATTCCTCAGCATTAGGCTCCTCAGCAACCAAAAAATCGCGGTCGCTATCGCTATCGTATTGTTTATGTCTGTTGTTTGTGAGGCTCACCTGCTTTGGCTAGTTAGTAGCTGTCAGTGTCAACCATAGAGCGCTATCATCTGTACTGTCAATCATCTCGCCTCAAGACCCGCCCCCATTCAGAACTTGTAGTCGTTAATTTTCTTCCGGTGATTTGATGACGCGTCAAATCACCGGAAGTGTAGCAGTGAAGTGATCTACTTTTTAATATGGAGTTAGTAAATTCAATGGCAGCAAAATCACCTATAAATATATGATGAAATATAGTGTTGGAGCACAATGTTGTTTTAGGGGTGAATTCCACTTTAAGTGTAAGTATTTCTGTTCGCTCGTTAGCTAGCTGCATCGTAGTGTTGTTCTCTCGTAAACACAGTCCACCCCCACTCCTCTCATGAGGAGGAGGTGGTTTTAAAACTAGAGAGAAAGCAGCCGGGGTCATGAACTGTTCCATTTCTACTGCTCCATCCAGCACTATATTTCCCCCCATTTCCAGAGCTGGTTGGAGGGCAGAGGACCACACCTGTAAAAAGCCCATTGCCATGCAGCTGAAGCACAGCTTTTAACCAGAAGCATACAGCTGTAGCAACGCCTTTAGCGTGTAGGCTTAGCACAGTGTTTTTGATAGCATCGTGCCTTTGTAAAACCGCTTTTAGCTAGCAGCATACGGGCGCGTACCTATGTTCCCCGGGTCCTATGTTCCCCGGTCTGTCTCTAACCCTAACCCTAACAAAATGATGAATTAAATCAGCGCAGGCATAGGCTTATGTCATGCAATTTGGCAATTATGGAAATTATGGTGGAAAAAATAAGCCCTTTCTAAATATTATTAGGACCAGTTAAGGAATTGCGGAACATATGTTCCATATGTCCTATGTTCCTATGTTCCCCGGTATGTATTGCGACCGGGGAACATAGGACCCTTTTTGGGAAAAACGGGGAACATAGGACCCGGGGAACATAGGACCCGGGGAACATAGGACCCGGGGAACATAGGGATCACCCCCAGCATACAGATGGTGCATAGCATTCTGCTAGATACAGCACAACTTTGAGCCTGTAGGGCGTGGATGTAATACATCTTTAAGCTAGCAAGCCGCAGATTTAGAACAGCTTCCTGCTAGCGGCGCGCAGAAGTAGCCCAGCTTTCAGCTAATGTCTCCCTAGTGACCCTGGCTTGCTGCGTTTGACTTACAGGAAGAACTAGGACGTGCAGAGGAGTGTTCCTTCTACGGTTATTATTTATTTATTTTCACCGCAAGTTACATAACTCTGTCCTTGGGGACCCTAGAGTTGCTGATGAGTTCTCGTTTGCAGGTGGACTTCCTACGCTAGACTTAAATGACAGCTTTTCCAATGTTTGTTTGGAGACGCCACCTGCACAATAAATCCAGGCAATTATTCTATATAATTATATTTTGAAGAGCCACCAAGCTATCATTACAGGGAGAAAGCATTAAGCAAGCCGTAAACGTATAGTACATATTATGTTTTTAGAATAACTGCAGGACACATGTTTATCACAGTAGCAGTAGGACATTATTGCAGAAGCCTTTATTTACAGCATAGTGGATGTTACAATATATAGTGTAGCTGAGGTATATCATAAATTGTATTTGACTATATATTGACAGCATACAGTTATTGTGACAGTAATTACAGTATGCACTAAATGTTAGTGTATTTATGGTTCCTGTTACGGTGCCAGTGTTCCCATCCGTTCATATGACGATCCTCTGAATGCATCAGGAGGTGATTTGTGTGGTCTTGGGACAGCCAAGCATCCCAGAATGACAACCTACCCAGCCTTAAGTCCGTACTTTGGTACTTGGTTTTGAGAAAGGGGAACCACTGCATTGCGGGCCGGACTGCGATGGTCCGCGGGCCGGTCCCAGCCCGGGGGCTGGATGTGGCCCATGTCCGCCCTAGGCGTGTAATCTCATGATGACCTAGACGTTATGGTTGGATTTAGGCTACCGCTAACGCCAGCCAAAACGTCCACAGCAACATAATGTATTTTTTATTCCATGTTTTGTAGCTGTATTATTGGACACGTTTCGAGGTCTTTCATACAGTAAGAGTTATATGTATTTTAATTATTTTATCTTCTTTTATCTCCGGTCAGGTTTTTACACCCTCTGTCATCTCATCACAGGGGATCCTAATTAAGAGATTTCAACTGTCAAAGCTCAAGGACAGCATATGCTAACAAGAAGTACCACATGTCAAGCAAACATAGTGTGTTCATCCAGAACTAAGAAGACATGAAGTGGAATAATGAAAAGAAGCCAACAACATCCCCCATACTCATGCCTAATGACTTCCATCTCGTTCGTATCTGACATGAGTTACTGGTAATTACTGGGATCAACTCTGCAACCACCAGAGGACCATGGTCACAAGCAGCGCCAATCGATGGGGAGACCGGCGCGATAACGGTTCTAATACCCCAGGCATGCTCACTAATCTCTGGCTATCGATCCAGCCGACGGGGTAGGGGGTGCATGGGGAGTGTGGTGAACAGAACTGAAAAACGTTTTGCACCTGGTCGGTGGAGCTCATCTGATGTGCCGGCTGGTCTTAATCACGCGCTCTTTTTCTCTCTCAATTCCCCCGGTCTATAGCGCTGTCCCGTCCCTGCCTAGCTCCATTACTGTTCTCTATCACTCATCTCTCAATCACACCCTTCTCTCTCACTCTATCATACTCCTGTCTCTCTCTCTCTTTTCTCTATCACTCATCTCTCTCTCTCACACCCTTCTCTCTCACTCTATCATACTCCTGTCTCTCTTTTCTCTATCACTCATCTCTCTCACATCCTTCTCTCTCACTCTATCATACTCCTGTCTCTCTTTTTTCTCTATCACTCATCTCTCAACCACACCCTTCTCTCTCACTCTATCATACTCCTGTCTGTCTCTCTTTTTTCTCTATCACTCATCTCTATCACACCCTTCTCTCACTCTATCCACACTCTATCCTTCTCTTCCCTTCTTGGTTTGTAACTCTCTATCTGTCTCACTTTCCTCATCAACTCGTCTCCCTATCCTCTATCACTCCTTCCTCCTCTTGTCCTGCTCTGTCACTCTATCTCTATCCGTATCATACTCCTCTAGTCTGTTTCTATCTCTATCTCGCTGTCGCACCTCCGTCTATCTCTCTTACTCTATCCAAATTACACCCTTCCCTTCTCTCTCTCTCTCTCTCTCTCTCTCTCTCTCGCTCTCTCTCTCTCTCTCTCCCCCTCCCTCTCCCTTCCCCCCTCCCCCCCTCTCCCCCCCTCTCTCCTTTCTCTCTCTCCC
>OMKX01108516.1:0-10862 GCA_900302425.1 Brosme brosme
GATGGTCTGCAGCTGGAGGGCCCTTGAGGGTCTCCACTCCTTCCACCACCACCAGCATGCCATCAAGCCTACCAGCAGCACACCCAGGAACACTGAAGGGAGACAGCAGTGCACTTTGTGATCAGGAGGAAAATGTGGAGCAATTCTTCAGCTTTACTATTTTTTTATTCTTCCGAGTTTCAGTTTCAATGCTCACACACATAAAATAACTTGAAACAGTTATTTTTTGCTTTAATATGTTGGACCTGTTCAGTTAAAACATTAAAAATACGAGTCGAAAAATATTAGACTTGTAGAGCAGAGAGGCTGATAGCTACCGATGAGCGTGAGGATCCCTGCCGACGTCGCGTCAGGCAACACCTGCACCGCAGGGCTGTGAGGAGCGGTCGTTCCTGAGTAAACAAAGTAGAACCCTATTATGAATAACCTTTGTGTTGTCTGGGTGCCTTGACTAAAAACCACTGCTCTTTAAATGGGCCTTCACAACTCTGTCCATTATATTCCGACTGTGCTGTCATTTTAATCCGGGGATCAGGGACATTTATTTGCATTAACCACCACCAGGGTGGATGTCAACATTCTTTGAATAGAGGTGTGGGTACGTGTGCGTATGTATGTGTGTGTGAGAGAGATAATCACCACCATCCAATCAATAACGGTGTTCTGTCCACTTACTTGCTGTGCAACTGTGTGATGCAAACTGGCGTAGGCTGGCCAGCATTTTTATTTGTAGAATATATCAGTCATAGGATGTGAAATTACTGTCGATCAGCATTGACTATGGATTTGTCCAGGTCTATTTAAGCTACCAGCTAGCTGAAATGTTACACATTGCCACTTTAAGAAAGACAGCTGCCAGAAGTATTTTGTCTGCTGGGCGATTTGGCCTAAAAATAAAATCACAATTTTTTCAAACTAATGGACAATTTTAAATTGAAACCTAGATTTCTTTCAGTTTTTCTCGAAACAAACTAAAAAGACCACAATATATGGTCCATCATTTGCCGCATCAACCCCTTTTGTCTGATGTATAAATGGGGACCATAATTTTTGCGATGAAATAGGTCACCGCATTTGTGATCGTTTGCCACCACAGCCCTTTCTACTCATAAGGAATGACTGTAGAAAATGCTGCTGCCTTTTGCATGCACTTTGTGACTTGAGCTGGCATCTGCATCTCTTGGTGATACACACACCTGCATGTGTCTGTCAGATGTGCTGCTGGAATAAGTTGGTTGGCTTATATGATCGTCAAAAATAGTAATCTATGTCATTTTATCACTTACTGAAATAATTTTAATTGAGCGAAATCAGGAGTTAAATCCTATGTCTCCCCAAAATACTGAACGTTTCACCCTCCCTCGAACGTGCGTAATTGTCTTTTTGTGAAGCCCAAGGGCCTGCTGGTATACTCATTGACGTCACGAACAAGGGGCACCGGAGGCGAGGTGTATGTGGACGCGTAGTGCTCCGTCTGGTATAAAAAGGCCAAACTGTTAAACAAATATGCGGACAAATATGCGGACAACGAGAGAGGGTTATGCTTCTCAGACACGTGTTTGTGATGTGGGGATGTGTGGATCTCGTTGTAGACAGCCATTGATTTTGATGATTGTGTCCGCTATAGAGTTAGGTATATAGTATAACGCTATGGTGTATGTGGATGTGTTGAGCTTAGTCTGAGCAACGTTTTCTTTTTGATGTCCGTGTCCGAGTGAAGGTTAAGCTTCTCATTGCGCATTTCATATACAACATCACTCATTATAAATTATACAGAACGCCATTAAAAAAGTATCACAAAGTTGCCTTGGGTAATAACACGCACCCTTCTTCCCAGAACCCTCTGCACAAAACACAATTTCATCCCAGCTGTAACAGCGGGTTCACTTGCTCTTTAAGGCAAAACAAATCTGAGTCTAGAACTTCTATAAATCGCGTTTTTTCAGTTCAGCCTTTTCACAAACCGTATAGGAAAGTAAAAATGCTAATTAATCAATTAAACCAAAAAATCGCCCAGCCCTAGTTCTGCCTAATACGAGTGTCTCGCTTGGAAAAAAAATGTCATGTTCATCCGTAAAACAGATAAATAAATACGGTGTTAATTTGTAACCTGATTTTCTGATATGGTTTATTCTTGGGATCAGGGAAATGAGAGGCATTTCATGTATGGCTTCCCCAATAGGCTGGTTCTGTGTGAGTGTGTGTGTGCGTGTCCATGTGTGTGGGTGTGTATTACCAGTTGGTTGTAGGAGGGGGTGGATGACGACCAGCGCCCCCGGTGGGATGGGAGTCTGCAACAGCACTCTGAAGGTGCTGCCGTTGTGTTTGTCACCGCTGCAGACAGAGAGACTCCCTCCGTCTGACCAGTACACCTGCCCCTGTGGGGGGAGGGGGGGGGACAGACAGAAGACAGAGACATAGAGACAGAAAGACAGAGAGAGAAACAGACAGAAAGAGAGGGGGAGAAACTGAGCTGGACTTTACTTTAATGGCAAACACTGACCAATCTTTGGGGTTGAAGTGTGTGCGTGCGTGTGTGGGTGTGTGCGTGGGTGCGTGCGTGGGTGCATGCGTGTGTTAACATTAAGTGTGTACCTCGAACACAGCCAGGCCAGAGAGCTGGTCCATGTAGCCGTTGGACTTCAGCACGGTCTTGCGGTGTCGCCCCCCCAGGTCAACACGGGAGACGCTGCGGGCCCCCCGGTCCGCCCAGTACAGCAGCTGGCGGGGCACGTCTAGGGGGAACGATGGAAATATACACCCAAATAAAGATCAGACGGCCCAGCCTTCGACCACACTATCCTCTGCAAATATCATCGCTAACCGTAACAACCCACAGATCATTTGTTTACCTGTGAAGCTGACATTTGTGCTGCAACTCCAAAAGATGGAACTCAAATAATTTACACTTATGCACTTATTATTTAAACATTTATTTTTGCATTTTTATACTTTATCATAGAGCGAGTTAGACAGGAAGGTATGGGAGAGAGAGGGGAAGACATACAGCAAAGGACCACGGGCAGGAATCAAACCCGTGTCGCTGCGGAAAGGACTGAGCCTTAACGATACGCGCTCTACCCTGTGAGCCACCATGCAAAAGATGTATGGCGGATTCAGATTTCTCATTCAATTATGAAACTTTTACACTGTTAAAAACACATGACTGATTTAACTCCCTAAAGTTTAGGGATTTCAATGGTTTAGCATCTAAACAATCCAGCCAAACAACAATATATATTTTTACCACTGTCTATCCTGTACATATCTTGTCCATAGTGTATTCATATAATACCTCACACATACCTACATTTATATATTCCAATTTACATATGTACATACTCTGCACTTTTTTTGCACTTCTGGTTAGATGCTGAACTGCATTTTGTTTGTCTCAACACTTAACCCCGTAGAATAACAAAACAGTTTAATTGAAGTTAATCTTTCTGTGTAGGTTAATTCCCACATTCTCACATAATATTTAATGAGTATTTGTAAGATGTCATAATAATGATGATATTACAATATTTCTGGCCTCTGGCCATCTCTCTGGGAAGATTCCCCAGCCCCATGGGGGTCTCTCTGGGAAGGTTCCCCAGCCCTAGACCACCTCTGTGGGGTGGTTCCCCAGCCCTAGACCACCTCTCTGGGTAGGTTCCCCAGCCCCGGGACTATTGACAAGGACAATCAGGAGGCGGCCATCAAGGCGGGGCTCCCTGCAGACCACCAGCCCCTCACCCTCTCCTCCACCAACCCATGTGCTGCACTGAGCAGGCTCATTGGACGAAGGGTGCTGGCCCTGCCGGCACCCCCTGACGCATGCTCAGGGCTTGTGCTGGGCAGCCGACTGAGGTCTTGATTGACATCTTCAGCCCCTCACCTGGACCAAGCAGCTGTCCCCACATGCTTTAAAACCACCTCTACGTGCCGGTACCAAAACGCTCCACTGCAGCGAGCCTTAGGAATGTCTTCCTGCCCCGTTGCACTCATCCCCACCATCTCAAAGGGCTTCCAGAGGCTCGACCTGGCTCACTTCAAAACCGGTCTACCACCCACACTGGACCCCGTCCAACCTCGACAACCGTATAACCTAAGATAGAATGATGTTCATCAACTTCAGTTCAGCGAACAACACCATCATTTCCTCCAAACTGATCACGAAACTCAGTACTGTGGGCGTCAACTCTGTCACTGGATACTGGACTTCCTCATAACAGAACCAGTTTGTTACATTAGACAACAACACGGCGCCATCCCATAACCTGAACACTGGCTTCACACAACGCTGTGTACTCTCCTCTCCTCCCTCCCCACCTATGGCTGAACACCGTCACACGGTTCTAACACCATCATCAAGTTTGCAGACAGCAGAGCGCACCGCAGGGGCCCTCATCAGCGACAACGAGGTGTCGGCCTCACCTGGCTGCGTGAAAGTGTATACTTGTTTTCACCACTGTCTATGCTGTACATATCTTGTCCATAGTGTATTCATGTCATACCTTACACATACCTACATTTAGATATTCCAGGATACATATTGCATACTTATTTTTGCACTTCTGGTTAGATGCTAAACTGCATTTTGTTTGTCTCAACACTTGATCCCCTGGAATGACAAAACTGTTTAATCTAACTTAATCTTTCTGGGAAGTTTCATTCCCCAGCCCTGTTTGATTGGTCTTGGAATGGGGAACCTACCTAGAGAGATGGTCTTGGAATGCGGAACCTACCTAGAGAGATGGTCTTGGAATGGGGAACCTACCTAGAGAGACGGTGTTGGGATGGGGAACCTACCTAGAGAGATGGTCTTGGGATGGGGAACCTACCTAGAGAGATGGTGTTGGGATGGGGAACCTACCTAGAGGGTGTTGGGATGGGGAACCTACCTAGAGAGATGGTGTTGGGATGGGGAACCTACCTAGAGAGACGGTGTTGGGATGGGGAACCTACCTAGAGAGACGGTGTTGGGATGGGGAACCTACCTAGAGAGACGGTGTTGGGATGGGGAACCTACCTAGAGAGATGGTGTTGGGATGGGGAACCTACCTAGAGGGTGTTGGGATGGGGAACCTACCCAGAGAGATGGTGTTGGGATGGGGAACCTACCTAGAGAGATGGTGTTGGGATGGGGAACCTACCTAGAGAGATGGCCACGGGGTTGCGGATTGAGGAGGTCACCAGGGTTACCACGTCTTGGCCATCCAAGCCTGCTCTCCTGATTTTGGGGAAGATTCCGCTCTCTGCCCAGAAGAGAAGCCTACCAGAAAGTAATGGTAGTTAGGAACCATGGATAAAAGACAAGAACTGGAATGCAGAATGTTAACGGCAAACATTGACACTAGAGGTATATTATGGAGATTGTATCCAAATCTACAGCAGTGAGCTCCGACTGCGAACCTAACTAGCCATGTCAATATCCACAATATGCAAACAGGTATTTCACCCGTGAAAGTATCACTCCGCTAGGTTTAGAGGATCTGAAACATTGGGCCGGTTACCCCTGGCGTTTTAATGCCACTTTTGTGATCATATCCCGGCAGTAGGCATTAAAAGGTTTCATATGCAAGTTCTGCTAGGAGGGGTTCTCAATCAAAACAATAACAAAAAGACGTAGTTTGATGATGTCTTAAAGTAGCGTGGGAACCTGGGAGTTGTAGTCTTAACCATGATTGCCGGTGAAAATCTACCTGACGTGACTCAGGCAGAAATCATGTTCACCGACGATTTAATATGAACGTTTTATTCGCGTATCTCTATAGAGAGATATTGCCATCGATTGGTCAATATTTCTACACATTAGGCGAAACAACAAGTACAATGCCCTAAACAATAGCCCAACTAAAATGCAATTAAACAAAATTCAAAATGTTCCCAATGGATTTTAATTGAAGATTAGAAGTGAATCCTGATACTCTAAAACAGTAAAAATCAGGTAATAAACTGCGGGCCAGTGGCGCTCCGGTGTGGGTGTTGCGCACATGGACAGGACATTATACAGAATCAACTGACTTTCCATACGTGTACATTGCTGGAAACTACCGCAGACTTTACACAACCAAGAAAACGCCTGCAAAACAAGTACATGAGTACTCGTTGAGATTTATGCTTTGTATTCGATTAGAGTTTCTGGTATTCCTAGTATCCCCAATACCGATTCGTGAATTTATTATTAATTATTCTATCAATGATTGTGCCAGCAGTCTTCTCTACGGGGAAAGGCCAACAACAATGCGTCTGGTGCATGATCATGTTTTGATTCAGAGTGAGCACGGAGGGGAGGGGCTGGTAACAGACGGACGTCGATGCGTTGGTGAGAGAGCGAGAGCGAATCAATTGGTGGAGCACAGCTCTACAATTAAATACAATTTTACACATTTTAAATAGGAAAAAAATAGGAAATGTATGGCAAACACTACCGATCGTGGATGGCGTCATTCACTCAGACCAAAAAAAAAAATGACCCACCCAAGTAAAATCTATGTGTGGGAAACCCTGTGTCTGGTTCACATTGTAATCTGAGCTTATTCGATTCACTCAGAATCCGGTTACTCTTGACCTCCCAAAAAACAAATATTCATGCCATTTCCTCATCTTTCCTGCCAGCAAGGGAGGGCTTAGCCCTTATAGCAAACCAGCCAACCATGCCATTCGAGTCATTCATTTACTGGCAAAAACAAAAATGTCAAACTTTCAAGGAACTAAATATCTTGATTGCACATGAGGAACTAAATGTAAGCTAATCTTACAATTCAAACACCCAGTATGTGTTCTGTGTACTAACTAAGGGCATAGTACGGTCTTTGTGAACCGTGAATCAGACCGTGAAGACAATCAAGACGTGCATCTTGATTGTTTTAGAGTAACATTTACAGTTTGTAAATCTTATGTCCCTCATCACTGTGTGACGTCACTAGCATGGACAGTTTTCACCGGAGACCCGTTTGTCAAAAAAGAAAAGAAAACCATCTCTAAAGCACTAAGACCCATCAGGTCTGTTTCTATTTGGATTCACAAAGAGAAGAGTGTCTTTACTTTGGAGACGCTGGAACGGTGTGTTTCAGCCTCATTTCACTGACGGAGCTAGTCTATCTCAGTTGCTTCCATTGATTTGGGCTCACTCGGTTATACGCTAAGTCGGTCAAATCCAACGCTGGGCGTGATTGAGAAAGTAATGGGTAAGTGGACAACAGAATAATATCCCAAAAAGTGCGAGGCTTCTTCAAGTCTACAGGCTTACCTGAGGAAGGGCTCCACTGCAATAGCGGTGGGCCGCTGAAGGCCCCCGATGAGCAGCCGTGGCTCCAGGCCCTCCAGGGGGCCCACGGTCACAGACCCCTTCTGCTGGTCGCTCCAGTAAAGCTGCCGGTTGATCCAATCGACAGCCAGGCCCGACACCGACCCCTGACCTCTGAGGACCAGGATGGGGTCCCATCGGGATGCGTCCATGGAGACCCTGAAATAATGAACAACACGAGCATGAAACTAAAATAATAAACAGTTGAAAGACCCACAACACATTTTTATCAATTCATTTTCATTTTCATTATACATATTACTATAGGTTTATATACTTTAAGAACTTTATTGTAATTTTATAGCACTTTCCTAAGTTATACTTAAGTCTTTACATGGATAAACTCATAATGACCCTTCATGAGATCTGTAGACTCATGAGTTCATCAAGAGTCATTGTGATTTCTTTGACTCATTTCACAGGGAGCTCCCATTTTCCAGCACGCCCCAAACCACTGCACACTTACCTCACATCGTAAACCAACATGTGTGACAATCCCCCACCCACACCCAGACACCTTCTGTATTACCATTTTGTGTCATTGTGCTTAATTATTAATATCTCATAATAACATGGACCAGTTTCAAAAGCAGGATAGAGGGTTGAAAGCACTTGTTGTAAGACGCTCTGGATAAAAGTGTCAGCTAATTAGCTAATGTGTTGTCATCCTTAATTCATTTTTAAAAATTTGTTGTGTGTCTTTTCTAGCATGTTTTAATTTCTTGTTTGTGTTGATCACAAACCCCCAATGGAAGAACAAGGAAGGGAACGAGAGACCCTGCCCGGAGGAAGCCCGGGGCCCCCGCCTGGAGCCAGGCCCAGACGGAGGGCTCGTCGGCGAGCGCCTGGTGGCCGGGTTTGCCATGGAGCCCGGCCGGGCACAGCCCGAAAAAGCGACGTGGCACCTCCCCTCTCTCCGTCCTGTGGGCCAACCACCCGCAGGAATAACTGCTGGGGTCGGGTGCGCTGCCACATGGGTGGCAGTGAAGGTCAGGGGCCTGGCTCTGGGGACGTGGAACGTAACCTCGCTGTGGGGGAAGGAACCGGAGCTTGTGAGGGAAGTGGAGCGCTACCAGTTAGATCTGGTGGGGCTTACTTCTACGCACAGTCTCGGCTCTGGGACCGTACTCCTTGATAGGGGTTGGACTCTATTCTACTCCGGAGTTGCCCAGGGCGTGAGGCGCCGGGCGGGTGTGGGGATACTCACAAACCCCAGGCTGAGCACCGCGGTGTTGGAGTTTACCCCAGTGGACGAGAGGGTCGCCTCCCTACGCCTAAGGGTGGTGGGGGGGGGCGAACAATGACTGTGCACCAAACAGCAGTTCAGCGTACTCGGCCTTCTTAAGAGACCCTGAATGGAGTCCTTTATGGGGCTCCAGTAGGGGACTCCGTAGTTCTGCTGGGAGACTTCAATGCACATGTGGGCAACGATGGAGACACCTGGAGAGGCGTGATGGGGAGGAACGGCCTCCCTGATCTAAACCCGAGCAGTCGTTTGTTATTGGACTTCTGTGCTAGTCATGGATTGTCTATAACAAACACCATGTTCGAACATAAGGATGCTCATAAGTGTACGTGGTACCAGAGCACCCTAGGCCGAAAATCGATGATTGATTTCGTGATCATATCATCTGATCTGAGGCCGCATGTTTTGGACACTCGGGTGAAGAGAGGGGCGGAGCTGTCAACCGATGACCATCTGGTGATGAGTTGGATCAGGGGATGGGGGAAGATTCTGGACAGACCTGGTAAGCCCAAACGGGTAGTGCGGGTGAATTGGGAACGTCTGGAGGAGGCCCCCGTCCGAGGGATCTTCAACTCACATCTCCGGCGGAGCTTTTCTAGCATCCCTGTGGAGGTTGAGGGCATTGAACCATTGAACCAGTGGGCAATGTTCAAAGCTTCCATTGCTGAAACGGCGGTGAGCTGTGGCCTCAAGGTCTTAGGTGCCTCAAGGGGCGGTAACCCTCGAACACCGTGGTGGACACCGGTGGTCAGGGAAGCCGTCCGACTGAAGAAGGAGGCCTTCCGGGATATGTTATCCCGGAGGACTCTCGAGGCAGTTGCAGGGTACCGACAGGCCTGAAGGGCTGCAGCCTCTGCCGTGTCGGAGGCAAAGCAGTGGGTGTGGGAGAAGTTCGGTGAAGACAAGGACTTTCGGTCGGTACCAAGATGCTTCTGGAAAACCGTCCGGCACCTCAGGAGGGGGAAACGGGGAACCATCCAAGCTGTGTACAGTAAGGATGGGACCCTGTTGACCTCAACCGAGGAGGTAATTGGACAGTGGAAGGAACATTTTGAGGAACTCCAGAATCCAACTAACACGCCACCACGTATGGTGGAGGCAGAGCTTGAGGCTGATGGGGGATCGTCGTCAGTTTGCCTGTGGGAAGTCACTGAGGTAGTCAAACAACTCCACAGTGGCAAAGCCCCAGGGATTGATGAGATCCGCAGAGAAATGCTGAAAGCTTTGGGTGTGAAGGGGCTGTCTTGGTTGACGTGCCTCTGTAACATTGCGTGGGAGTCTGGGACAGTGCCGAAGGAGTGCAGACCGGGGTGGTGGTTCCCCTGTTCAAAAAGGGGGACCAGAGAGTGTGTGCCAATTACAGGGGTATCACACTACTCAGCCTCCCTGGTAAAGTCTACTCCAAGGTGCTGGAAACTGCTTGGTCACTTCTCAGTGCCATCCAATCACTGTACACCCAAAGCGAGAGCTGTGTCCGTGTTCTCGGCAGTAAGTCGGATTCGTTCTCGGTGGGTGTTGGCCTCCGCCAGGGCTGCTTTTTCACCAATCCTGTTTGTGATGTTCATGGACAGGATATCGAGGCGTAGTCAGGGTGGGGTGAGTTTGCAGTTCGGTGGGCTGGGGATCTCGTCAATGCTTTTTGCAGATTATGTGGTCCTGATGGCATCATCGGCCTGTGACCTACAGCACTCACTGGATCGTTTCGCAGCAGAGTGTAAAGCGGCTGGGATGAGGATCATCCCACCTCTAAAATCTGAGGCCATGACTCTTAGTAGGAAACCGGTGGATTGCCTACTCCGGGTAGGGAATGAGTCCTTACCCCAAGTGAAGGAGTTTAAATATCGGGGTCTTGTTCGCGAGTGAGGGGACGATGGAGCATGAGATTGGCCAGAGAATCGGAGCAGCGGGGGCGGTTTTACATTCACTATACCGCACCGTTGTGACGGAAACAGAGCTGAGCCGGAAGGCAAAGCTCTCGATCTACCGGTCAATCTTCGTTACTACCCTCACCTATGGTCATGAAGGATGGGTGATGACCGAAAGAACGAGATCGCGGATACAAGCGGCTGAAATGGGTTTTCTCAGGAGGGTGGCGGGCGTCTCCCTTAGAGATAGGGTGAGAAGCTCAGCCATCCATGAGGAACTCGGAGTAGAGCCGCTTATCCTTCAAATAGAAAGGAGTCAGTTGAGGTGGTTTGGGCATCTGGTAAGGATGCCCCCTGGGCGCCTCCCTAGGGAGGTGTTTCAGGCACGTTCAGTGGGGAGGAGGCCTCGGGGAAGACCCAGGACTAGGTGGAGAGATTATATCTCCACACTGGCCTG
>OMKX01108521.1:0-12657 GCA_900302425.1 Brosme brosme
CACACACACACACACACACACACACACACACACACACACACACACACACACACACACACACACACACACACACACACACACACCTATCTGTCCGTTGTCACTTGTATTTGTAATTAACTTGTCACTGATAGCAAGGTACACCTGGTAAGTACCACCGTGTGCGTGTATGTGTGTGACAGTCTTTTCTGATGAGCATGAGGTAATGCAGGGAGCAGCCGAGGTATGCCTGCTATGTAAACACTGATGGCCACTGTACTATGACAACACAGAGGTTGTAAACACATCAACAGTCTGTCTCGGATATTGTTCCTGTTCTCTCTATCTCTGTCTCTCTCTCTCTGTCTTTCTCTCTCTAATTTCCTCTGCAGGAAGAGATGTAGAGATAAACAAAATGTCATCCAATGAAATAGACTCATTTCCATAGGACGTTTGTCGTGGGTTTTATTTGCATGTGCTCTACGAGTAATATCTCACAGATAATAACCGGTTTGTACCAAATTGTATCAATGCTGTGTCCAACGTTTAACCAAATGTCTGGCATGTTTAAAACGTTTGTATAGTGTGTAACGTGTGCTCGACCCCAAAACAACCCCATTTTCCATACGGTTTTGCAGCCGTATCTTTCACAGCACGAGTGAGGAATACAACACTAATGCTACCCTGCACTGCTGTGCTTCGAATTCAACATAGTGGAGTTAGAAAATAATAACAAACAAACAATAAACAAATTAATACAAATTGAGACCTGCATAACTGTAAAACATCTACATAACATATATTTGATCTTTAAAGCATGGAAAAGGTAAAAGCATTCGGTGGTTTGAGTAGTGAGTACTTGGTGGAGGTAGATCCCATAAAATTGTGAAAAACAAGTGTCCAGGGATTTACCTGAATTTCAATTGACAATAACCTGATGCAGTTTAAAAAGTCTCGACCTCATTTAAAATTTCAGTGTGGGCTGTCACTCACCGGTCTTCCTCTCTCTGATTGGCAGAATCTTGTTGGCGGCCTGAAGGGTCAACTCCTGCAGTTCATTGACTACTGCCTCGCTCTGGGGGCTTGCAGCTCCAGCCCCTGAGGTGGTCATCTCCATGGTTACAGACATGGAGTCAGAACTGAGGAGCAAAACACACACACAATACATACATACTTTTTTTTATTATGTTAAATTTATATTTTGCTTGCTGTCCCCTTCCCCCAAAAACATTACATTACAAGTAGAGGATAGTGAGTGAGCTGACAGGGAAGACGGGCATTGGGCTGGTGTCGGGGTGTGTGTGTGCGGGGGGGTTATTCGGTCATTGATGCGTCAATCTCAAAGCAGTCCATTCCTGACCCATGCGTTCTTCGTAGTCTTTCACTCTCTCTCAAGTGACACTCTAAACTGCCATCTATCCCTCCTCCTCCTCTCTCTCTTCCCCTCCGTCCACCTCTGTCCTTCGACCCCCCCGTCCTAACATCCAGAATGACTGACTCCCTCAGTTTACGCAACAGCCCATACTTAACAGACACGAGACACAGCCCACGTAATGGACACCCACCCACCCACCTTCCCCTAACGAGAGGCACGGTCATAAGTTGTCATGATGGCGGAGTTCTTAGAACTGAGAACAGTCAAAGACCTCTAGATGAGCGCAGCTTTCTCTGTGGCAACAGGTTGCATAACTCACGTTGAGCCGCTGTGTTACCTCAACAAACCAATCAGCACGCAGGGATGTGAGCCAAGCAGGAGAAATTAGGGAGGGAAAAATTGGATCTCTTTTGCAGTTCAGTTCTGAACTTCAGTCATTCAATACTGTGGATGGAGGTTTTTATATGACAACCAAAGCATCCAAAATTGGAGTAGCTACAGTTAAAATGTTTAGTAGTGTATGACCGAGTTTCTAAAAAGTTCTCTAACAGGTGGTTAATGTTCCTGGAAGAGTTGAGTCTTCAGAGATGTTTTTTGTAACATGACATTGGTCACAAATGATAAAAGTGTAGCTTGGAGTGACCTGTTCGCCAACCACATTTGTTATATCAATGTCAAGACAACAGCAGGAACAGATAAACCATAGAAAAGCTTCATAGGAATTGAAATCGATTTAATTTAATTTTTGACATGCTCTGATGAATTAGGTTTGCTTCTCTTTACTAACTTTCCCTAAGAGTAGACTATTTGGATTCTGGGGCCCATCGCCGAGGGATGATGTCATTTCTCCCAGACACGATGTCATCATGGCACCATCACAAGAAGCATTAACATGCAAAAATCGGACAGCGTTTTGATTAATCACACGCCGACATCATTCGGACCAGTAGCGTTGAGGGATTTGATCCCTTCTGAGGGTTGGTCAGGTTAAAACAAGACCCAGACCCCTTTACACAGAAAAGTTATTTTTAGTTACTGGCCTAAGCCAATGGTAATATTTAAAAGTAAACAGCAATGTAGTTCGCGCTGAATGAGGAATGGGAAACATCTCTTTATTTATTGCTGAGAAAGTATCCAAGGAAAACGGCTTTGTCTATGTCAACATTACGGTTTGCCCTTTTTGGTTAGTGATCTAATGACCAAAGTGAATATTTTATTTTAGGAAACTATGGTTCATTTTGACATGAACTCCTCTGAGCAGGAGTCATGAAATGTTGAAAGAAATAGCACTCTCCTCTCCCTTAACCCTCCCAGATAAATAGGGTAAATGTTGATTTTATAAATCAACAAAACCACAGTTGAAAGCAACAAGATGTTCTGAATAACCACTACAGATTCACATAATCCTATGATTGAGGAAATCCTATAATCCACCATTGACGACTAATATCAGATGGTCTGGGGAAGAGCTATTTAGATGGCTCTGGTCTGGGGGTCTGGCTAACAGCTTAGGTAGGTTATCTATACGGTCCATATTAATTGTTGAACGAGCCAACCCCCTGCGCCTTTTGTTGTCGCTAAATAAAAAAAATCTTTAAAAAAAAATAAAGAGCTCTCTGTCCAAAATAACCGTCTACCTCCCTGGTCCAACATATATTCACACACTGTCAAATGTACCTGGCCTACTCCCGGCTGATGGATGATGTGCTTATATGATCTAGACTAGAGACCATTCAAATAAATAGAAACGCATCTAATGCTGTGTAGATACTGCTTCCGACAACGTGAACACAGTACTCGACTTTTAATTGTCAACTATTGCTATAGTTTCATATAATAAAGATGCTTTTGTACTTTTCTTCTCAACATGGTTTGTTATTCATGCTGTGAGGGTCTACCTACCTATTAACTACCTATCTAAAATACTTCTCTGGGGATTTATCAAGATATCTGAGCATATCTATAGTACAAACGCACTTTTAACTAACGTTAACCACTTTCATTTCACTAAACGGGACTTCACACACCGTCAAACCGGAGGAAAATCCTACGATGAACACGGAAAATAAATGGTGCGTTTAAGATACATACCTTATCATGATGTTGTCGACTTGATGCCGTATTCATAACCAATTCATATTCATTATAACCACAAATCACAAGTTTACTAGTCCATACATATTTTGACAGCTCGCTTTGCCAACGGTCGCTTCGCCTTCTTCGACCCAGCCATTTATCACTCGGTGAACTGCCTGCGGGTTCAAATGTTACCTAGTTTTGGTAACACCATTTTCACTTTTCTTTTACGCTATTATTACTCTGACGATAGTGACCGTTTCAATGCAGGTTGAGAAACAGGTCAAACACACGGCAGCGGAACTTCAATCACGTGGGTGCTGATGCTGTCTTCTTCTTTAGTGTCGGAACTCCGAAGTATGCTAACATCAATGGCTACAGCAGCCTACGATAAATAGTAGTCTACGTTGGCGTATTTGTATTAATTGCTTCCGAACGTTATAGATGCCGAAAACGTAGAGACTTGTTCACGTGTAACATACCTGAATCACCTTTATTTATGTTTGCTTTGGCAATATAAGGTGACTTGTCTTTTCATGCCAATAAGGCTAATTTGCATTTGAGAAAGAGAAAAGAGACTTGTTCACTTGTAAACAATACTTTAATCACCTTTATTTAATCTTTGCTTTGGCAATATAATTTGACATGTCTTTTCATGCCAATAAACCTCATTTTAATTCATATTTGAGAGAGAGAGAGAGAGAGAGAGAGAATCACATTCATACACTACAGAAAGGTACACCATACATCTTTATTACAGTACTTGTCATAGATCTACAACAGATGAAAAGTATAAAAGATTTAACAATGTTTGTACACCGTCCTGAATTTTGAGTTCAACCACAGTGTGAACCTTTCTATTCTGTCATACACTCCTCATCTGCATCTTTATTTTCACTCTGATCCTCTTCCTCCTCCTCTTCTTCCTCATCATCATAGTCATCATCAAAGTACTTCTCCTCTGCATCTCTGCTCACTATGTCCAGGTTGTCATAGTCTGGGTTCTCGTCCACTTCACTGTAATGGGTAAGAAACAGGTGCATGCACAAGCACAAACCCACATTTTATATATATAAAACATAAACACAGTAAGCACATTTTTTATTTCTCTGATGAGAAAAATATGATCTCCATGTGCAATGCTGCATGCCATAGTTTACAAGCACAGTGACACATGTACGTGTGCATGAGTACATCCTATTATAAGAAATACCCATTACTTTTATACAAAGTGCCCTAACCCTGGCAGTGTTAAGTGTTAGAGTTAAAAATAAAAATAAAAGGCTAAGGGACTATCGTGGACAACAATTTTTTAGAATTGGACCAGTATTGAGCGAGAGCGCTGCAGCTGTAATCCGCGAAAACGGGCTGCAATGAAATCCTTTGGGGCAAGAGCGCCCCTATGCTTTCTGTAGGCCAACACAACAAACTCTCTTCTCTCCAGCTATCACTCACGTTTCCACTGTTCTCTTCCTGCAACAACAGCTGTACTTCTCTTTAGGGATCCTTTCCATAATGTTACAATAAATCTGAGCCTGTCAGTGGCAAAACAAGCACTTTAAGAGGACGTACATTGACGGGGCACTATTGCCTCCAAGGATACATTGCAGCCCGTTTTTTGCGGATGACGGCTGCAGCATTCTCGCTCAATATTTGTCATCTGCATTAGGCCCTTATATAGGCCCATAATGATGGTAAAATAGAGTCCAGGTGGAAAATGTTTTCCTTTAATGCCATGCTCTCTCAGTTGAGCTAGACAGGATCCATTTTGAGACCATATCAACAATACTAACACCAGTTGATCTGCAGGTGTGCTCAGTCTGACCTGTAGTTGAAGTCCTTGTCTTGGCCAGCTAGGAAGCGCTGGTGCATCTGGCCGATGAACTCCTCGCGGAGCAGGGCTTTCTCCTCCTGCGTGGGTCCCCCCTGCCGCTCCTCCTGCCCACCATCTGGACGGAGACCGAGACAACGCCTCGTTGGTTTACGCGGTTACCGATATCGAGGTGGTTTTCAGAGTAAAATAGCAGCAGGGAAGTGGATTGCAAGATGGCCAGGCCACAATATATGTCTGTTTATTCATCATCAGATGATGTACAAAAGCATTTGATGGTCCTTATTGATGAAATCGATTGTGTTTGTGTCTATACTATTTGACGGTAACTTCTGATTCTGTATTGAACATGATTTGAGCATTCAACCTGTACAAGTTGTTTTTTCCACGTTGAATTTTAAATGCATACGTTTTTGTATCAAGTTACCGTGTGTAAAATGTTATTGCCCTTTGAGCAGCATGTGTGTGTGCGACCAATTTACCCTTGTCGTCTTCATCATCCTCGTATTCATCTTCCTCCTCCTCCTCTTCCTTTGCGCCGTCCTCCTTCTCCTGCTCCTCCTCCAGGCGGCTCTGAAGGAGTCGCTCCTGGTAGGAGTTGAGGAGGATGTGGGCCAGCCCCCCGGAAGCACACCCCTCTGGGCCGTCCGACCTTCCCTGAGCAGCACCGTCCCGCATCAACTCCTGGGAGCGCTCCAGTATCTACGTCGGCCGTGACGGCATCAGATTACATTCAACACTAAAACATGCACTGTGTGGCCCTTTTGTGTCACTGCAAGCAGACAGCACTTTTGATAAAATTTCAAACTAGAGTGTCTATAATTAAAGTCATTCACGCTTCAAAAAATAGACAATGAAAGTGATATTTGCCCAAAAAACTGTAACATAGTGCTGGTTTAACTCAAAGAATATTGACAAATGTAGATAATAGGGCTGTCACTTTTTAAAAAAATCAAGTTCGAACGGATATCGAATACCAAGCAATGTATTCGAATATATTCGAATATTTACGACCCCCCCGCCCGAAAAAAACAAAACACCGTAACGGAGATTCAATCACAAATTTATTATGTGACAAGAGAAGACATAAACAGGACTTAGGCCATAGCCTGTCTAAAAACAATCTTGAAACAGATTATCAACTTAATCAATATCAAGTGCCACTATGCATAGGCCCTATCACAAAATTAGGCTATGCAATGAAAAAAAAAACGGAATCGGAACTGCAGAGCGCAAACAATAACGTGACAACTTAAACAGGAGACAGCAGCAGGAGTAAGGCCTAAAGGCTATCTGCACGAAATTCATTTCTTAATGTTGTAATGTTGACCAATCTATCAACATGATCTGGATCAAGTGCAGCTCTCTTTTTATTGACGATGTTACCTGCGGTGGAGAACACACGTTCGGAGCGCACAGACGTGCCTGGCACACACAGGTATTTGCGCGTCAATGTTGACAAAAGCGGGTATTTTTTGCAGCAAGGTGACAAGGTGCCGACCGGTGTGGAGCAAAGTATGTAGTCATGCGATGTTGGACGCCTGGCGATGCTGTGGCCGTCTGTTCCGACTGCGCTGCCTCATTGGGATGGTATCTCGACAGGTGAGCGCGGAGATTGGATGTCGAGGATACATAGCTGAACTGCTTTTTGCAAAGTGGGCAAACGGCCTTATCTTTGTCTATTAGTTTACCATCTACGGTGTAGAACCCGAACCATTTCCAGACACCACTTTAAAGATGACTTGGTGTCGCAATTTGCCGCTCAGGCTGGCTGCTCTTTTGTTATCCTTTTTCGAAACAGGATACTATTATTCGCTTGATTTGGTCATGGGCCTATGCTGCAATATGTTTAGAGCGCCTGCTACTGGATCAGATGGCAAAAAAACAAACGGTCTCATCATAGACTGTAAAAATGCGCTACACAACATGGCTCTTTAAAAACCGAATCGTTTATACATATTCGAATACAGATATTTCATGTCATATTCGAATGCATATTCGGATATCGAATAAAAAGTGACAGCCCTAGTACCTTGTACTGTGTCTCCCAATAGCCAACTGTGACTATTTTGATAATATCTCAAGTCAAGATTAACGCTGGTGATTTACCTATGTAAATGTTGTTTTAGGTGACTTCAAGTCAGCATGGCAGGGATTGAAACAGTCACTGACATGTGACACATCGGAGCTAGACTCCGATGAGGAAATTGAGGCAGGGGGTCGAGGCAAAAGACCATGCAAACCTATGTAAGATAGAATCATGTTTATGATATTTGTCACGTTTAAATAGATTTTATCGTATTTGTCGTATACATAGAAGTACTACTGTAAGACATGTACTGAATTAGCATTTGGATGCTCAACTTTTCTATGCAGCATTGAAAGAAAGAAGGATCAGGAAAGTCATTTAATAAATAGCAAAGAGGGGAGTGTAGGTGCAAAGTGTTCAGTCTAAGTGTTAGAGGTGCTAGTGTGTGCAAGTGTCAGTCCAAGTGATGTGATTAATGCAGTTTTGTGTGTTCAGTGTGAAAGTGCAAGTGTCAGTCTAAGTTAAGTGTGTCTCCCCCCTAAAAATTTGCCACCATTATGGTGATACGTAGAGTGACAGAGAGCCTGTTTCCAACAAGGCACCAACTCCATCACCACAACATCGGCCATCTTCAAGACCCCCATTAAGATGGTAAATGTAACCAGTATTTGTTCATTGCTAAATTTTTTTTCAAGGGAAACCAAATGTCACTAAAATATCTCCCTTATAACCCTTCCCTTATGTTTTATGTTTATTGTTTAGAAACCAACCAGCTCCAGGGCCATCCTACTTCGCTCAACCTCCACTACCACCCCCTGCAGTGCCATCCTCTTCTCTACCTCCACCACTCTCCCCTTCAGGGCCCCCCTCCTTTTCTACACCTCCTCAGCAGTTGTTCAGCCACTAATCGCAACCATCTCAGAACCATTACGCTGATCTCTCTCTACGCCATCCACCTCCTCCCAGGATGTCCTCTGATGGCTTGGCTAGTTACAATGAAGCCACTGAAGTATTCATGCCCAGCCTGAATATGGGGCGTTCTGGGAAGAAGCCAATCATCTGCACACGTAAGTGAATTATTGAATTGTGCAGACATAGCATTAACAATTTAACATATGCTTACACAATGTTGAATCACAATGTTGAACCATATACACATTTTAACATCTGCCAATAGCCACGGCATCACACTGACCCAGTTCATGTCGCGTCCGATGACACAGCAGCGGCAGAAAACCCTGGACGAACAACTGGCAAAAATGGTGGTCTGGGACCTACAGCCATTTTCCTTTGTGGAGGACAGGGGCTTCAAGGCCTTTACAAAGGCCCTTAATCCCTCCTACACCCTACCAGGTAGGAAGACCGTCTCCAAGGTCCCCAGGACGACCCAGAGCTATATGTCCGTGACCTGCCATTTCCTGGAAGATGATGACCTGGTTAGCTGTCTCCTGGACTGTTTTCAGTTCAGCGAGCGTCACACAGCTGACAATTTGTCTGATCATCTGCTGAGGATCACGCGGGAGTGGGAGATCCAGGACAAGGTGGTCGCCTGCGTGACAGATGGAGCGTCGAACATCACCCTGGCGATTCAGAAGTGTCGATGGAAACACCTGCATTGTTTCGCCCATACACTCAATTTGATTGTCAGGGGGGGGTTAAAAAAGATGGCAGAAACAGTGGAAAAGGTAAAACATATAGTGGACCACTTCCATCGAAGCTCCTTGTCGGCAGAGAAGCTAAGGGCCACCCTCTTACAAATGGGTCTGCCAGACCTGAAGGTTCTGCAGGATTGCCCCACCCGGTGGAACTCAACCTTCTACATGCTGAAGCGTTTTGTAAGGCTGAAGGATGCAATCATCACCACCCTGGCTTTGGTGAATTCAGCAGTGTCCACCTTGACCCATGAGGAGTTGGAGGCCATTGAAGAGGCATGCGAGGTGCTGCAGTCGTATGAGGAGGTGACAGTGGAGATCAGTGGAGAAGGGTGTGAAATATATATAATTACATTTATTGGGGCATTCTAAATAAATGACATATATGACATGACAATACATGGAAAATAAAAACATAGTATTTCAATAAATAGATAAATGTATTTCAATAAATAGATAAATGTATTTCAATAAATAGATAAATACATAGTATTTCAATAAATACATGGTAAATAAATAAATAAATACATGATAAATAAATAGATAAATACATAGTATTTCAATAAATAGATAACTACATGGTCATTAAATAGATAAATACATGTTCAATAAATAGATAAATACATGGTCAATAAATACATGGTAAATAAATAGATAAATAAATTCATACAATTAATTCATAAATATTCATAATTATTTTATTTAAAACACATTTAAAAACTGTCCTTTCTGTGTCCTTTCTGTAGCTACGTGACTGCCTCCAAAATAATTATTTTGGCACGGGGTCTGCAGAGGCCCAGTGCAAATCACCTGAGGAATATTGTATTGAGAAACAAGTTTTGAAAGTCAAGAATATTAGTTTCCCCATTAGTATCTTGGGGAGTTGTAATACCTTTATCCTCCCAATTTTTGTTAACAAATGGTTTCCTCCCAGATAGAACTTACTATTGTTCCATATCGGAGACGACTTGCACAATACGGTTTTAACTTTCAGGATTTTTTCTGCTGTTCTAAACACTTGTAGCATATGTGTAAAAATCGGACCATACTTTAATCCACATTTTTTGGTAGACATACCTTTAAGGAGAAAATCCTTCAATCGTATTGGTGCTATTAACTCCTGTTCCAGATTTTTCCAAGTGCTCCAGTGTTTTTAAGACAAAGGGGAGGGTTTGCCATTTAAACTAATGTGTTGTCCGCATAGAGTGATATAGAGTGTGACGTTGCCCCTACTGCATAGGGAAGAACTGAGGACAGTTTCTAATTAATTGTGCGAGTGGTTTCATTAGAAACGGTCCCAAGTTAAGGTTCCTCTGCTTGGATCGTAATAAAGTGTGTGTGGGGGATGCTGCAGTGCTTTCATTCCATACCGTCCCAAGTTAAGGCCCCTCTGCTACGGTCCAAAAAGAGTGTATTCATTAGAATACAGTCTGTGTGTGTGGGGTGTGCTTCTTTCCTCAGAAACTGTCCCAAGTTAAGGCTCCTCTGCTGGGATCGTAATAAAGTGTGGGGGGAAGCTTCTTTCATCAGAAACTTTACCAAGTTGAGGCTCCTCTGCTGGGGTCTTATTAGAGTGTATGTGGAGGGGATGCTGATTTAATAACGAAACTGTCCAAAGTTAAGGTACCTCTGCTGAGGGTAATAAAGTTTGTGTTGGGTCGCAGCATGCATTAAAAACTGTCCCAAGGTAAGGCCCCTCTGACGTGGTCCTAAAAGAGTGTATGTGTGTGGGGGGGAGGGTGCTTCTTTCATCAGAATCTGTCCCATGTTAAGGCTCCTCTGCTGGGGTTCGATAAGAGTGTTTGTAGGGGGGTGCTGCTTTCATTAGAAACTGTAATGTAATGTAACTGTTAACCCAAGTTAAGGTAAGGCTGGGGACTCAAAAGAGTGTATATGTTTGTGGGGGGTTCAAAAAACGAAAACATAGGAAAAATAAACCACCATGCGTCTGATATTTATCAACATGGGTTAAACATAGATTGCCATGTGCTTTTTAGAGCGGGAATATCCCTTTTTGACAACAATGTGTTTTTGAGCTTAAACGATGTGTTTTGTGTTAAAAACCCAATAACCCAATGGAGAAATCAATAAAAATATCAGCACCATGAATGGAATCGATAGCAAAGAGAGAATAAGAATACAAGAATGCAAATGCCTGAAAGTGAGAATAATAATGAAATGAATAGCAGCATAAAAGAGGAAAATGAATTCAATGGATAACACAGTGAGAATGAGAATAATATGAATTCAAAGGGAAGCACAGCAAAATGTCGAGAAAAAAAAAAAAAAAAAAAAGCCAAAATAGACCAACAGGGAATGGGAAAACGGAATAGAGTGTATGTAAACAGTCAAATAAAAAAACGAAAAGAAAGAAAAAGATAAACCACCATGGGTCTGATATTTATCAACATGGGTTAAACATAGATTGCCATGTGCTTTTCAGAGTGAGAATATCACTTTCTGACAACAATGTATTTTTGAGCTTAAAAGTTGTGTTTTGTGTTAAAAACCCAATAACCCTTAGGAAACATCAATATCAGCATGGAATGGATAGCAAAGAGAGAATAAGAATACAATGAATTAAATGCCTGAAAGTGAGAATTATAATGAAATTAATAGCAGCATAAAAGAGGAAAATGAATTCAATGGATAACACAGTGAAAATGAGAATAACATGAATTCAAATGGAAACACAGTCAAATAAAAGGACGAAAACAAAGGAAAAATGAACCATAGATCGCCATGTGCTTTTCAGAGCGAGAGAATCACTTTTTGACAATAATGTGTTTCGGATGTTAAATGATGTGTTCTGTGTTAACAATGATGGTATATGGTCTTCACAAACATTGACAAGCTTAATATCACGTTTTTATCAAAAAGGGAAGAAAAAAAAACATTGCTTTTTTCATGTGCGGAAAATGCTTTTCAGAGCGAGAGAACCACCTTTTGAGCACAATGTGTTTTTGAGCTTAAACGATGTATTTTGTGTTACAATCGATGGTGTTTCACCTTCTGATGATGGAAAAAGATATTTTCAACCATTGACAAGCTTAGTAACACGTCACCATCAAAAGAGATTAAAAAAAAACATTGCTTTTTTTATGTGCGGAAAATACTTTTCAGAGCGAGAGAATCACATTATGACCACAATGTGTTTCTGAGCCTAATTGTTGTGTTTTTGTGTTTAAAACGATGGTGATTCAATGCCTTCGATTGTATAAGGTACAGCAGGCGGCGGTATAACGCTTTCCTCGGGGAAAGCTGCCATTATTCAAGAGGAAGAAGAAGCAGCGACGTGTGCGAGCACCGTGGATGTAGAATAATACTTATATTCTATCATATATAGTACAACGTAGCATAATTTTGAGAAACGCCTCAAGTCGTAATGTCAGTCGACGAAAAGTCTCCTATCCCTGGAAGATGTGGCTTCTTTGTGGAGAGGAAAAGACGGTTTTGTAAAATGATCGTTGGAAGTGGAAACTTGTATTGTGGAGAACACGCCAACGTGGTAAGATGCTTTCTATTCACTTAATATAATATAATATATAGACAACTATAACATCACGTGGTAAGATGCTTTCTAATCAACTTAGCTATTAAGCTAAACAGTAAAGCATTAAATGACTAACGTTAACTTCAGTTAATTTCTTCATACAAAATAAGTTATTTTAGTTCATTAATGCACATGAGAAACAGGTAACTTTAGTGACTAATAAGA
>OMKX01108575.1:0-11754 GCA_900302425.1 Brosme brosme
GAGGTCAGGCACTAACTTATCGTCCACTAAACTGACTAACTTTATCACTCGGCCATAGAAAAGCATTTCCCCTCTAGAGATGTGGAAAGTGTTCGTTGCCCAATCAGCTGTTAGCATTTTGACTTCTTTATCTAATCTTGGCCGGTGGGCGGGCACGCGCACTCACTCACACTCACACACGCACACACAGACACACTCACACACACGCACACACACACACACACACAGCTCTCTAATTGCTGACAGAAGGGCTTGTAGAGTGGGTAATGAGAAAAGGTTCTCATGCATGAAAACCCATGTTAGTGATTCAGTCAGCAACACACACACGAGCCCAACCGATACTGGATTTTAGGGGCAGATGCCAAAACCGATATTAAAGAGTAAGAAATTACCGATATTCAAAATATAGATATAACAGCCGTTATTTGATATATATATTGTGGTATCCTGGGGGTGGAGCAGCTCCTTGGGATTTGCAGCTCGCCCTACACAAATGCTTCGGGCCACATAAACATAACATTAAAATCGTGAGCCTAAGGAACCAATTAACCTGTATGGTGAGGAGCTACTAACCTTGACACAGAAAATGGTATAAACCTTCTATAGTGTTTATGTGGATGTGCTCAGTTAAGGCATTTATAGGTTCAATCACCAAAGTAGAGGATTTCTAAAGAGGTAATTACATCTATAAATCGACACCATTTCTAAACCTTTCATATCGGCGCATATCGACAAACATATGCCGATACCGATAAATCTGTGATAGATCTTTCTTTCCTTTTCTCTTTCTTTCTTTCTTTCTTTCTTTCTTTCTTTCTGATCTCTTGAGTCGTAATATGGGTGTCTGTTTATTAAATTAAGTTAATAACTCCATCACCCACCTCTTCACTTCACATCACATTTGAACACACTTGACACACACGCGCGCGTGCGCACACACACACAACGCTCTGAAGGCCTCTTTGAAGTGTAACCAAATGGTGAGGGATGTTTTTTATGTACAGTGGCAAAAGGGTACGTACAAGTATTGCCTAACATTCACCCATTCATACACACATTCACACACCGACGGCGGTGTCAACTATGCAAGGCGACAGCCGGGGATCGAACTAGCAACCTTCGGGTAACAAGTCAACCCTTTCTATCTCCTGAGCCACTGCCGCCCCCATTGAAGGAGTTAGAAGAAACAAATTCCTTCCTCTGATAAATCTGATCCATTATGGATTATGGCTCTTATTATAGAAGCCTTATGAAACGCTCTTTGTCTGTTGTGTTTAAAGAGAATTCTATCCTGTTTGACTATCTGTATCTGGTGAATCTGCTGCTGCTCTGTGTGTTGCGTCCTTCTCCTGGTGTATCCATGCTACAGGCCGCCTTATACGAGAGTTAAGAGATCTTAAGAGAGTGTCACACTATGTAAATAGTCTGTGCCACTTTTATCGGTCATTAGCAAATGTTTCTTCTGTTTCTTCAAGCTCTATCCCAAAGTCCAAATGGTCTTAAAATAACATTTAAAAAAATGAAAGCAAGACACAATAATCATAGAGAATAATCTTCTGTAAGATGTTTAATGTTGTATCTGCTATCTTTATCCGTGTTGCTGCACGGATGGGTGTCCATGTTGGTGTCACCACTGTATTCGCAGTTTGAGTAGTGTGATCCTAGTATTCAGAGAGAACCCTCCTACAAGCTGGTCCCGATCCTGTCCTGTCCTGTTACTACTAGAGCTTAGTGCCACTATTTCAGTGGTGTGATCACATCCCTAAAGTAGCATTGAGGCCGAGCCACAGTGAGGAGAGGAGGCTTTAAATCAGTGTTGTTCAACCTGTGGGTACTGCAGGTGGTACTTAGGATTTTATTCCTGAAATAGACACATTTACAATAATAATAATAATAAAATATTATAGATAATTGCAAATAAATATATGATAAATATCGTTTAGTAAATATAACATTACGGCTTGTTATTATTTAAAAAATAGTGTAGTTTCTTGCGAGACTATATGTTTTCCACTGTAAGGTTTCTATTGAGATTATGTTATAATTAGTGTTTGCTAAATAAACACACTGGGATCATAAGAAGTGTTGCTGACTCTTCTTTTCTCTGTTTCCCCCTGCAAGAGGGCCATGGCCCTCTTGCAGTAATATTTGTGTATAAAAGGGGCGCTGTCACTCTTTGCTCAGCCACTGCATTTGTATTTATCTATGTTTTACCGTTTGCTTTTGAGGTGATCGCGAAAGGTCTTGATGACAATTAAGTGGGACACCTAAAGTCAAAGGTTCGGAACCACTGCCAACCACTGACTGTAGGTTTTGTCAGTTTGACCCTGTAAACAGACCAAGCAGCACAAGGAAGCAGGTAACATTTATTCAACAAAAATGTCCTGAACGCATAAAGAAATTCAAAGACTTATAAAACTGAAAGAAGTTCCATGAAGAAGTTCCAACTGAATCTAAATCTACTAAAGTTATGATTGCCTATGCTTTTTGATGCAAAAATGTGCTGAGACATAGTCGAGGGGCTGGGGTATACTGTTGTAGTGTTGTATAATTGCTGATGTGCGGTAAATCGTGAAGCAGTCACAGACACTGAGATGATTACCAGTCCCATCCAACGTAGCTAGGGTATTGGCTATGGATGCGTCTTTGGTCTCTGTCTTTCTGTGTCAGAGTGGTAAAGGTTAGTTTAAATTGTGAAAATTTAGGCTAAACAGATAATTCAATGAGTTTTTAAAATCTTGGTTATTTCCTTGGGGATTTCCATATTAGTGCATCCCTGCTAATTATCGACGCAAAACAATTATACCAGAACTCTAATGGCAACTAGGATGAGAGAGAATCTTGAATTGTAGCGTCTCATCCAGAAATTGATATACATATTATATATAGTTATATAACTATAGTATATAGTTGTGTACGCCAGGTAACAGTCCCCGGAGCGAGAAGAATAATAAGAACGAGTATCAAAATGCGGTTTTGACAAAACATTTAACAAAGCAATATCCGAAACATGTAACGGAAACAGATATCCCTCTATCAAAAGTCTCTCCCTCTCTTCCGCCTCTCGCCGATAACCCTTGTATCTGAAATTCCTGCCATCTCTCTCTCTCACTGATGACGCTTTTTTGAGAGAGATGTTGGGTGATAATGGATGTGAGAGGAGAAGAGGATAGTAGCCAGATAGGGACACTTAGAAAGCATCCTCTTCCAGGCGTTACTTCGCAGACGATGAGAATGCCTGGGAACAAGGTTGACAGCAACCCATTTCATGTCCACTCCTCTTTAGTGTTGCACGGTATACCGATACTGGAACAGTATCACAATACCCTGCCATTTAAAACGGTACAATACCCCATTTTATTAGTACCGGTACTTTAAGAATGAGTGTGTCTTAAGCCCTATTTCCTATGAGTTGCTTCGATGCGCTGTGTGCTGTGTGTGTGTGTGTGTAGTGCTTTGTATCCACTCCCTGCAGGCATTGTGGGCATGTCATCAGTTATTTTTTTCTCTCACATGCATGCTAGCTTTAATTTGAGAACCAGAGGCATTTCTGCAAGTAACTCTTCCTATAATCCGAAGTAGTCCAGGCGGGTAAACAGATCATTAGCAAAATACTTATAAAAAATATTACTTTTGAGGATGCGTTTGACTGCACAAATCAGGATATTTTCTATGTCCTGCTTTTCCAAATGTGAGCATGCGCCGGAGAGTGTTCACTCATCATTTAAAGTCTTTGACAGTCCTCTCGCCGCTATGCTCTCCACTGCCACACGCGGCGGACGGACAGAACTACACCATGGTGTCAAATTACCTATTTTGGTTGTGTAATGCACATTATGATGGATATTTCTTACAATTTATTGCGAAGAAACTAAACAATTGGGGGAAAAGTATAAAGAGTTTGTGTCAAAACCACAAAGTAAAAATGATGCTGTTTAATAAGTGATCTGGTTGCAAATATATAAAGTTAACTATGAAAAAAATCAGACACTCAAGTATAGGGGACACCAGATAACTGCATTCCATGTAAAAGCTTTAAAGGGGTAGTTCGGAATTTTTGGGCATAGGATCTAATTTCCAAGTTAGCCAGTGTGTTATTTATCATTGGAGACGTTTTCAACACGTTTCATTCGTTTCATTCATTCATTCCATGTAAAAGCTTTAAAGGGGTAGTTCGGAATTTGGGCCATAGGACCAAATATCCAAGTTAGCCAGTGTGTTATTTATCATTGGAGACGTTTTCAACACGTTTCATTCAGTCCTTCTAGTTGCAGAGTTTCCTGGTGCTAGGCTAGCGCAAGTCAACGGTATCTGCTAGCCTGCCAATAAAAACAGTCTTACCCACTCCACAGTACACCTGAGGCAAATTAATTATAACGCCAGACTATCGATGTAGTGTTGATAGAATAATGTTAGAAATAAAACTATCCTTGCATCGCAATGATCGCATTACATTTTGAGGGACTAGTTTCTCAGCAACGGCGGAATTTTACTTTGCTCCGGTTAGCTGTGTAGTAACCAATTCACTACAGCAGAAAGTAAACAGAGAAGCGCACTCCAGTCGGGACCAGAGTTTCCTTTGTCCGGTAATTACCAGTCATTGACCGGAAAAAAATGAGGAGGACCGAAAATTCTAAATGTCTCCGGTCAGAATTGACCGATTTGACCGTTAAAATGAAAGCTTCCAAGGTCACATGACCGGCACCAATTTTTTCTAGCGGAAAAACTGGTCGGGACACCTAGTAGTAGCCTAGTACAGTGGGATTGAATCATTGGATTGGAAACAAACGACTAGGCCATATCTTGTTTATTGAATAGGCTAATAAAATTCCTTCGTGCACTGTACTCTGCTTCTGTAGCAATGACAGTGGCAGGTAAACAAACTATAATAGAGCCGGTAGCCTAGGTAATATCAGTCCGCCGCTGCCGTGGCCTACTACCAACTACAGGGAAGTATAAACTACGCTGCTGCTGAGACACAAGTCCCTCAAAATGCAATGCGATGCAAGGTTAGTTTTATTTCTAACATTATTCTGTCAACACAGACATTTACATTGATAGTCTGGCGTTATAATTAATTTGCCTTGGGTGTACTGTGGAGTGGGTAAGACTGTTTTTATTGGCAGCCTAGCAGAAACCGTTGACTTGCGCTAGCCTAGCACCAGCAAACTCTGCAACTAGAAGGACTTGGAAATTAGGTCCTATGTCCAAAATTCGGAACTACCCCTTTAATAACACTATGACGTGATCTAATTATTTACAATAACCAAAATATTAATGTTATAAAAAACATATTCATGGTCAAAAACACACCTAAATGTATAAAGAAACAAACAAGAAAGCACATAAACTAAAATTGTATTCAACATGAAAATAATAAACGTAAATTACTTGAACTGTAAGTCTTGCACTTCATGGGGATGAAGCTCAAACCCAGGATTATTAGCCTGCACACTATAGTAGTAGTGCACCAAAGTAGACTGAACACAAACTACTCAAAATACCTCCTTGGCAGAACTCTGCGCGCCTGATGTTGCAGGTGTTTGTCGTTGTATTGTTTCAGTATCGGTATCGAGATATTTAGGCAGGTATTGTATCGAAGTCATAAATCTGGTATCGTGACAACACTGCTACCCTTCATTCATTGCTTGAAGCCATGACCATCTCTGAGATATATGCTCTAATTAGGTTGTTGTTTATAGAAATATGACTGAGAGGGTCGGACTGGTTCAAATGTCTGAGATAAAATTACAACTGAAGAAGTGCAATGGGATTTAATTCAGAATAATCTTCGTACAGGTCTTGGTAATGCACAGTATTTGTGTGACTTTTAAATTATATTCCATTCATGCTTTAGGTACCTTAGTTACTACTTAGTTATGCCACTTGGTCATTATGTACAGACACACACACACTTTCCTTTACAGACAAGTGTACACCCATAGCCCAAAGAACTTGAAGATGCAGGTTATAATCAAAGGATTTTAATCCTCTGTAATTACATTCACTTTTTGGGTCTCTCTTCCCTGACTTCTGTCTGTCTTTCTGTCCTGTTGGTTGCTGTGAAAAAAGCGTGACATTTGGAACAGCAGGGCGGGGAGCTGTTAGCACCGTGGACTTAAATGTCAGCCTAGCCTGTCAGTGATTCAAGCACACGCACACACACATAAAACCCATGTACACACACAGGGGCTTTAACTGTTCCTATTTGTACTTTTATCTGTCACTCTTACCTCCATGTCAATCCCTCTTTTCACATCTTATCGCTTCCTCTTTGGACTTTTTGGCTTGGGACCTTTCCTCTACTCTACTTAACATCTGCTCACCTGCCCTCTCATCTTCTTAACTTATCCTCACCTCACCTTTGCTCTCCTTAGCATGTCAATCTTTTACTCCTGTTTTGTCTCCTAAATAGTGTCTCCTACTCTTATCTCCAGTCCTCATCCCTCTCTAACTACTCTTGATTCATATCCTTTATTCTCCACTGGCTCTGCTCCTCTTCTTTCCTCTCCTCTTCCCATTGGCTATCCCTCCCTCCCTCCCTCAGTCCTTCACTCCATCAGAGAACAGAGTTTACTCTGGAAAGCAGGTTCAGGCTTGTCAGTGAACACAGATATGGAGAAGATACAGATGCTGGGAGGAAAGACATTTGTGCATGTGGGTCATTGGAGACCAGCAGACAGCACTGGCATGCACGCACACAAACACACACACACACACACACACACACACAGGCTGATGGACCCCTACATAAACACACACCCACATACACACACACAGACATACACACACAAATGCACACAACCTACACCAACACACGCACATTTTCCCTATTTTCATGTCCTCCAGTGGCTCATCTTCATGTCTCACTTATGCACTTATGTGTGAATGTGTGTGTGTGCATACTTGTAAAGTTGCGTGCATTATAAAAAAAAACTTTTTAAGACACTTTAACTTTTAACCGTCACGTGATTGTGTGTGCGTCTGTCTGTGTGTTTGCATATGTTTAACTTTGTATTATGTATTTGGCAGGATCATTCACGAGGATGGTTTCTCAGGCGATGACGTCAAGCAGTACAAGCCAGTCGTCTATAGCAACACCATCCAATCCCTGGCCGCCATCGTCCGCGCCATGGATACGCTCGGCCTGGATTATGGGGATAAGGAGCGCAAGGTCAGCCACGCTTTTTAACGTTACACGATGCACAATGCACACACACTCACCCATTCCAGAAGAACGCTCTTAATTACTCCACACACACAAGCGGTGCACAAATGTGTATTTCCAAACATATCTGATTCACTCACACAATAAAACAAACAGTTTTATTGTGTTTTATTGTGCGAAGCAATATTATGTTGAAGCCTTTGTTCCCTTATTGGACCAAATATTAAATGCATATGAAGGACTAAAGGCCAGAGACAGCCTTGGTAAGAGATGTTAATGCAAGGGAAGTTAATGTTTCACTAACATGAGCCAGATTACATCAATACTGTCAACCACCTGGAACAAAGACACAAATATGCTCACCAGGCACAAATACTGTTATGCTTCCTGTTCAAAAGATGACTCCATGAGGCCGGTACTTAGTTACCCTGTGAATAAGTTACATTGTTTATGTAAGTTTAGGTAAAAGATGCTTTGTTAAATTTTTTGTTTGCTACACAAAAAGGTATTGGATCTGCTTTGTTGACCGTAGGTTGAGTGTCAAAGAAGTTCAATTCTAAAGTGATTGCTGATTTTCACACTTTATTAAACAGTTGATATACTTTTCATGCAGTTCGGTCAGTGAACACAGTTAATGTGTGGTACAGTTGCCACTTCACCCATACTGAACACATATTCAGCATTTTGTAGTCATGGTTTTTGCACAAGCCCATTTGCTCAGGCTTTTGCAGCCAAGGAGAAAAGGATAGCCAAAGGACAGCTCAGACTTTCAAGAATAACACTGTGGTCATTCTCCCCATGAAATCTTATGAAATTGTATCAACCAGCCCCCTTTGTGGTCTGGAGATTTTGAGCTAGGATGTATATCTGTAGCAAGGCCCTTGGTGTTTTTAACACACCTTACATTGTTTCCTGGCAGTGCGCTACATAGAAAATGAGTGCACAACCCTCTAATATTTATTCCTCCTGTTATTTGCATCAAAGCAACGCGTCATCAAGCATCTCGTTGCTTGATAACGCTGAAGGCCCTGAAACAGCACTGGAATGCAGAAATGCGCAAGCCCATCAGCCTGTTTATTCCAGTTGACGATAAGCCTGGAGAAGGGCCCCCTTGATTTGGTTCATTTGGGCTGGTTTTGAACATGTTTTGGAAATCGGCAGACCAAAAAAACAACACTCATCGTAATTAAACCCTGATTGAGCATTACAGGCCTTTTACTGGTGGAAAGCAGTACATTATTCAGTTAAATTCATGGCTGTTCAAAGTAGTTTTTTCCAGCATAGCTATGAAAAAGACTCAAGGTACGTTCACACCAAAAATGAACTTGAATAGATACAAAGTCAATGCAAAGACACGAATAGATGCAAATTTCCGCCGGCCAAACCTGCGGCACGAATAGATGAATGGCTGTGGCGCAAACAACCTGGTTCACGCGGATTTCGCGTGATTCTACTCGCGCAAACACTTCGCTCCAGTTGAAATATTTCAACCTTTCCGCGAATTTCGCTTGATGCTTTGTCGTGACAGCCTATCAGCGTTCACTCCCTGAAGTCCAGATTGAACCACAAAATGGAGGAAAAAGTGATTGTTGCCGTTTGCAGCCTCCTGGAGCTCTATAATATCACAGCACAAAGCTGTGTGCGCCTCCAGATGATATTATGAACCCAGAGAAATCTTGTGAAATTGTATCGACCAGCCCCCTTTGTGGTCTGGAGATTTTGAGATAGGATGTATATCTGTAGCAAGGCCCTTGGTGTTTTTAAGCGTTGGGTTCTTGGACGTCTCTGATATTCTCGTCTCTGATAAGACTCGCAATGGTGGTTATCTCGGCCATGGTTGAGAATGAATTGGCGGAAAGAAACGTTGGCGTTCATAAGAGAGCCCCTCCTCCTCCAATATTCTTCAAAACACTTGCGCGAGTGTTTTGGTGTGAACACACAGTTAGACGAACTGGGAGCGAGAAGTGGGATGCCTCGTGAATACGTATTTTCAGAAGCATGTGTACTTCATGTTCAGCTCTATGTTTATCTTACTGGTCCTTTTTGTATGGCAAATACAAACAAGTTTTACGCGTACATCTTTATGTGAGTTTAATTTTTCAGTGAAATAAGAATGTACAAGGTGAAAAACAAATAAACAAATGTGTTAATCCTGGGGAAACGCTTCAGTACCCGTCGTCCCGACGTTCAAATACTTGGCCCTCAGCAGTTCTTTCATACGTGCTTCAGATCAATAGCTGAGCCAACATAAACATAACCAGATAGGGCTCCTAAGTGTCCATGCAATGAAGGGATTTGTTTTCATTTGTACTTGTCTGAATGGTATTCAAACAATACCTTTTAGTGTATCTTTCTTTCAAACAATTTTCAACTTTTTGATTTTGGCCCTTGTGAAAGCAAACCACACCACACAAGTGAAAATAGAAACAAAGCATTGACCATCCTATTGGTTCACATTAAGGGCATTCAACTTTCAGTGTGATCTTGTTTGTTTTGTTGTAATGTGTCACAAGATATTTATCGTGTTGATAGTGATAGTGAAAATGTACATATAAACTGAATAGCTAGCCTGACCTCTGTCAGGGGGTTAATATGCATAACAGGCAGTTGCGCACACTGCTGCGTAATGTAAACACAAGCACAACACAAACACACAAGCACATGCATTCACGCAAACACACACACACACACACACACACACACACACACACACACACACACACACACACACACACACACACACACACACACACACACACAGACACTGAATCATTCTTGTAAATCAGGGATTACATTTAATCCCAATTAGAGAATTTATATTTTGAGGAGAAGGGCTGTGTATGTGTGTGTGAGTGTGTGTGTGTGTGCGCATGTGCATGCTTGTGTGTGTGGGTGTGCTTGCGTTAAATATAACTCTGTATTGTGGTTCTAGTAGGGATGCTCCGATCAGGGTTTTCCGGGCCGATCTTCTGATTGCCGATCACCGGAATCAGAATTGTCCGATGGCAAACATCTGGACAATCGGACGATCAATCGGACGATCTTTCATTTAAATTGTTCTATTTATTGTGTAACATTATTTATTTATTTACTATTTATAGCACTGAAAGTAAATATTCTTAATAGCTTTGCACAAATATGATAAAGAGCTGACAATTGTTTATTTATTGAAAGGCAACAAAGCAACATATTTCATTCTGTTATGAGGTCATGTAGATTGTGAAGAAACTGAATCCAATATAACCAATGCCTGGCTAAAGGGCCTTTTGGCAAATATTTTAGCCTTCTTGTGGAATAAAAGCTTAATGTGCGTAGCACTATGCTTTTAACACTACGGGCCCTATCTTGCACCCAGCGCATTTGACTTTCTACACCGACGCATGTATTGTTGCTAGTGTGCACCCGGTGCGGAGCTGTCTTTTCCCTCCACAGGCACGCGTCGGGAAATTAGGGAATGCAAACCATTTTTGCAAACCATTCATAATTACAAGGAGAATAAAATATTACCACACAAGGGAAATCATTATGGTGTCCATGAAGATGTGAAAAAATAGGCATAAATCTAGCGTACACATTTACCCAAATTATTCAGCCTAATTGTAGTAATGACAGAACAAACTAACCTGGTTGACTAATAGTGGCAAGACACATAGGTATATAAGGACACCTGTCAAAGACCCCATTTATTATGCCAGCAACAGTGCGTGAAATACAATTTCATAGAAAACACACACAAACACGCAGTGTAATTGAACGAACATTCGGAATAGTAAAAATGCACTTCAGGTGTTTGGATAGGTCAGGTGGTACTTTACAGTACAGTCCTCAAAAAGTATCCGCATTCTGTAATGCGGAGGCTGTAAACCGTTCCTGGCGTGCGCCTGGCAAATCCGCCAATATAATAGTCCGCCAGCCAGGGAACAAGCGCGCCTCGCTTTTAAAGGGAATGTGAGATGACGCTCTGATTGGTTTATTGCACGTAACGCCCAACCCACACCTATGAGTTATTAAGCTACTTCAGACCAACCCATTTTAGATTATAGCAACAGCGCCATAGAGCCGCCCACAAAGCTACTTGCGTTTCGCGTTTCATACTTGCGTTTCAGACCATTATAATAGGGCCCTGCAAGCTCTTGACTACAACTTCTTGACCTTAGCATATACGTACCGGTGTAATCCAGTGAATACCAGTGTCTTTCAATATCCATGTCTTCATCAATATCCATCACTATCAATACAAGCTGGGAGACTTCTGTCTTTGCTTTCTCTCGCTGGATCAAAGTGTGTCGCTCTGCAGCCTTTAGAATGTTACTGTTACAAGGTTACCTAGTTGAACCTGTGACATCACAATGCACTTGTTTTGGTTGTGCAGGGATGGAATTCTGGGAAGTAAGGATGACATATGCTATATTAGCTATTAGAATATTGTGATTGCTTAACTTCATGAGTCATATGAGTGCAAATGTAACTACAAAAACAGAAATTATAAGTCCTGATTTTCCAGAAACAATATATTCCTTCCTTAATGCGTGCCGAATATACAGTGTTAACTGTGGCATCTTGCAAAAAATGTCAGTCCAGTACAA